>JABFPJ010005627.1:0-11967 GCA_022817425.1 Gryon sp. ZL-2020
TTATTTGTTTGTTATGTATATATATATATATGTATTAAAAAAAAGCAATATTTTGTTAACGAAAAACTGCAATAAAAAAAAACTCAATTTTAATATTGCAATGCTCAATGCTTTTTCAATTTTACACCATTGATATCCCAGAAAACAAAATCCTAAAAAGTTACTGGAAAAAGTAGGCAAAATTATTATTTTACTTTCACGTTTGGCAATGTTTGCAGTAATTTGACGGATTGCCATGAAAACAGTAAAAATAAGTGCGTAGGATGGATTTATATAAAATGAACTGTGACTATGAGGTCTTTCACTCTCCACTGGTCACAATCGCATTTTTCTCACGTGAACGTTCACAATGAGCCTGACAGATTGTTACGCAGCTACGGGGGTGAGGGGATGAAAAAACGTGCCCGAAACAACATGTGGGAATTAAGCTTTGTTAGACTTCATTCTCGGCTGAGGCTTAAATATTTGCCACGTACTTTCAAAATTATCTTTAAACAAAAATAGTGTTATCATTAGCATAATAATTAATATGGTTATTTAATAAAAAAATGCTTACACGAGCAAATTTATATTAATTATTTGCAGAAAAACAAGATTTTCGTGAAATTTGAGTTAAGTAAAGTAAATGGTGGGATAAGCAGTTTTATTTGTATTAATATTAAATGCTTTTGCGAGCTAAGCAAATGGATTTTTGTTGCTACGTATTTCATTTTACTGAATTGCATTTAATGTTTTTATCGTATTAAATATATTAACAGTGACAAACATTGTTTTGCAAATTAACAAAATTATATCAAAACTGCTTCAACATCGAAAACCTTTAACATCGAAAAATTGCGTCTCAGCGTACAGTTGGCGCATAAAAATATCTTTTCATGGATCGGCCGACAGTAAAACACCCGGCGCATTTTGCGTCACAAAATTCTACTATAAACACCGGTTTTTGCTTGAAATTTCGACTATTTTATGTATACTATTTTTATACTTTACTCAAATAATAGATAATAGAATTGATAATAAAATTAAAAAAAAAAGTAGTAATTTATTTTGATTTTTCATTCAATGAAAATGTTAAAGTGTTTTTAATGGCGGTGAGTTTAATTTGATGACATCAAGTTGTAAGCAAGTTTGAACAATTCATTTGAAATACGTGTTTCAAATACAAACACAACTTGCATTTATTTCTCTTCCATTTAATCAGTTACATATAAATCGATTTTCCTATAAATTTCTTAACGTAATATTATAAAATAATTATATATAAATGCATAATACAAAAATATAAAATATTGAAATATAAAAAAACTTATTAAACCATAACTTTTACAACTCAATAAAAAATTCTTTCAAGTCTAATCAAATTAAACTTTTGCACAATTTTCATTACATTATTAAATAACATTTGATGCAATACTTTCAACGTAATAAGTAGAAATAAAACTGACATAAAATATTTATTTTACATCATTTTCGTCCGAATTTATATATATTTGTAATACAAATTTAAGTATGCAATAAAACAAAGACGCGAATTTCAATTCATTTACTGTATGATGTTGTTTCAATTAAATCGGCCTTTTGACTCATTACGAAAAGCTAAACAAAAACATTAACCAACCAAGTATGGTGCTCCCCGGCATCAGCTCAAAGAATATTCCGGTTTTTATATTATACACTTTACGGTAATCGTTGTGAAATGTTTTGGGGTAAAGTAAAGAGACATCATTTCTGACATTACAGGCCTTAATTAACAAATTTGTTACTACTTTTTGTCCTCACAATAAAATTAATAAATAAATTTAATACAAAACTATACAAATTGACTGTTTAACTTTACATTTTCACTGTAAATTTGTACATGATTTGCAATTACAACTTAGTTCAGTGACTTTTAACAAATAAAGCATTTTTTAACAGGAAAATAGTTTTTTTTTCACTGTATATTAAATAGATACAAATATGAACAATAGGAACAACAAAATGGGCAAAATTATTAAGTGCATAAAATGGCTATCCGCAAATAATACTTCCTTTCTCAGTATAAAAACAAAAACAGCGATAACTGAGATCTAAAGCGAGAGAATTCACAGAACTGAAGGTGGAAGTTGCGCAGTTGCCAAGAGTCAGAAGGCGATGGCAGCTGCGTGCTTGCAGTAAACAGCGAATGGCTGCGAATACTAATATACTTCAAAAAGGAAATGTAAGGAGCGACAACAAAAAACACAACTACACTCTGAGAATTTTGAGAACATTTGGGGAATTTAAACTTATCAAGAATAGATGCAAGAAAACACAACTTTAAGAAGAATTGCACCAGTTCAAATGCATCGAATTTGAAGTTATTCCTGAAAATACCTACAACTATTTTTTGTAATACCTGTATTTTTAATTTTCAAAGTTGCAATCATTTTGAATTTGTAACAAGGACCTTCGTCATTCAAAATGCTTTATATCAACATTTTTCAACTTTCCAGACAAGAAAAAGCGGCAATATGAAAGATAAAAAAAAAGTTGACGATGAAGAATGGCTAAAGGATTACGAGGTAAGTTTATGAAGAATATAGACAGAAGACTTGAAGAAGCGTAGTTTGGTTGAGTTCTACGCCAAAGATGGTGAACTTGAGAGCGCGGCCCAAAGGAAGCCTTATTACATCCCCACTATATCTGCCTTCTGTCGTAAAGAAAGGATAAACTTCCTTCGTCATTCTGCTTGGGTAAGGTATGGTATGCTGTTACGTTGTTGCCTCTACAGCTGGATAAAAAAGGGAGGCCCTACGCAGCGGCGCGGAAACGTCCGGTTTTCATCCAAAATATAGGCTCTGAGGATTGTAGAGCCATAATAATGTGAGAAACCTTGAAATACACCAGACCCAATATTTTGGAAAGGTTTTTGTTATTTCGAAAAACACCGACTGCCCGCAGCACTGTCAGTTTCATCGATCCAGTCGTGGAATGAAAAACCGGTCAGACAGCTGATTTGGCACTTGTTTTTATTTTCTTTTTGTCCTTTTTGAATTACCTTATAATTCACTTATCATCAACTTGTCTTTGTTAAACCCCCTTTTAACAATATTTCCATTAATTGAAAAAATAACTTAGTATTAATGTAGATATTAACTAGTTATGTAACACATTTTCTAGAGAAAAGTTGACTTTTCAGAGATAAGCCGAAAATTTGTTTAACATTTATTTCACTTTATAAAACGAGCGTCAAATAAATTTAAGCTTGATAATATAAAAGCAAGAAATCTCATTCGAGCAAAGTCGAATCATATAATCGTAATGATTAAACAGGATATCTAAGCAAAAATAAAGTCGAAGAGTTTGCAATGTTATATCATTAGATATACGTGGGAACTGTTCGAGTTTGAACGCGATTGAAAAGCATTTTTGTTCGACGCAAATATAAATGTGTCGTTCATTGAGCAGCAGAAATTTGGTTGCTGGGGTGGTGTCCGTTGGGCGAAGTGAGGGGCGGCGGGGGACGAACCCACGAATAAAGGATGTCCTGTTGATAGAAGAAGATAAAAGCAAATATTGGTTGAGATGAAAAGAGACGGGGATAGTGAAATTATGGAGGTTTTATAGATGTACAGGCAGAGAAATAAATTTGGCGAGAAACATTCTGCGCAGTTTAACGTATCGATGAAATCATTCCTGAAAATTTATTTTAATGACGTTAACCCATGAAAAAACATTTCTTTAATATAGAAAAATAGGTAAATCAGTTTTAAACTGTGTTTTCTTTCTTTTAGTGAAATTTCAATGTTCATTTATACTTGAATATGTTGCTTTTTGTATTAAAAAGTAATTAAAAAATAAAAAAATGTAGATAAAATTAAAAAATAAAAGAATAATCTTAACTATAAAGATTACATGTTTCATTCACGTAGAGAATATTCTATTTCTACACAGACAAACATTACGGTAATACCAATATCGTAAAAGAAAATTGTACAAGATTATTAGTAGCATTTATTTATATATGTTTCGCGTTGTGTAATCAAGGTGTACGACCTCTGCTTTAGTCATAGATTCTCGTCTCATGATTTATTATAGACGCGACATGTATAAAAATATAGTAACACTTATATGTCTAAGCTCAGAACAAAAACAAAAACTTGTTAATATTGATAACTGTATGTGCAGTTATTCCATTGGATTATTTTTTTATTTACGATTTTTATTTTGATAAAATAATGATTCGAAAATGAAAATGTATAAAAGTCAATTATTTTGTTTAATTTATAAAAATAGTGAAATTTTTATAAGACTATAATTTTTTTCCAATGTGTTTTTGTAAGTAAAATATTTTTAATAATTTTTTTATTAATATTAATTAAATATAAACTATTAAATATAGACGATAGTAATAAGAATCATACAACTACAATATTTGTATATAATTTGTGATTTCACTGCCATCTTGCGGTAAACTATTAAATTAAATAATTTTTAAGGGTCTGTAACTCGTCGATAAGTTCAAATCCTTCTTTACCGACTTTAAAAATCTTCTTTATCATTTGAAGTTAAAAGTAATATTCTTCAGATAAAAAAAAGTTAAAAGTAAATTATGGAATTACATTATTTATTTTTTAATAATCTTATTTTCATTAATAATTCGTATAAACTATTGAATGATTCTTTAAATATTTCATCATTTTATTAATTCTTGAAAGACTGAAAAATGATTAAAGAAATCATTGTCAAAGGACTTAGTAACAGGAAGAACAAAAGGCGCCTTGATTGCACAATTTTAGAACACATGGTATAAATCAAGTTAAAGAAACTCAAAAAAGAAGTTAAATGTAAAACAAAGACGACTTTAAAAATAAAGTTCGCTAAAACACATATAATCCTATATATAATGTGATTTTCTTTCTTTGACATTAAATTGACGCTTAAAATTATTTCCCTCCAAAACGTGAAAGGAATGCCAAATATGCATCTATGTGGAATCACATATTGTCGCTTTTGTCACACTGAATATACAATAAAATGATACAAATATAAACGAAAATTAAGTTTCATTATTCAACAATTATTTGTATTTAACTAAATTTTATTTATTTAAATTTTAACACTTATTTCTTCTTTAAAATTATTTGTTGCTTCTTTTGTCAATTTTTTTCGTTTACCTTTCTTAACATTTTTTGTCATGCTTTCACTTAAATTTGCAACTTTTTACTAAAAACAATTAACATTTTGATTCAATATTTTTTTGAATTTTTGCTTCTTTTTTTCACAAAATAATCACTTTTTTATACACGACACTGTCATTTTTTATTCCACAGAACTTTCATTTTCATTTGCACGAAAATCACTTAAAATCACTTAATTATTCCGCCTGCCAAATTACACTTTGCCACTTAATTGCTCCTTGTGTCCTATTCACGATGTGTATCGCGTTGGATTTCACCATTTTTTTTTTAAATTACACGTATATAGAAAAAGAGCTTGCGCATGTGCAATGTAAAGTCTGACAATCGGATTCCTCTCTTTCTATCCTACTCCTTACTTTCGCGCCAATTTACAATTTCCTTGCCAGACGCTTCTATCGACCAGTAATCGCTATTTTGCAAAAGCGCGGGAAATTTAAAATTATAATTACAAACAATGGAACAATCAAAAGAGAATTTTCATTGAAATACAAGATATTTTTTTTTCTTATCTTAATTTCATAATTAATAAAAAAATTGGATACTCATATTAAAATTTTGTACCACTTTCAATTTATGAAATATATTTGTCATACTCTTAGTTTATGACTTCACTTATTCTTCATATTTGATAATCTCTCGATTTTGCCATATAAGCTAAAACAAGTGTGTTCTTATTTGATATGATGGACGATCAAAGAAGGGGGGGGGGGGTGGAGATGACGAGGGCATGCAGTTGATATTATGAGTGCAAGGTCAAATGAGTGAAAGTGGATATCTTTAATTTTGTATATAACCTACAGTGCATAAATTTCAAAAGCCGTAAAAACTAAAATTGTTTGTAAATAATACAATTTATTTAAAATGTTGTAACAAGATTTTTGCTTGGTTTCAATGAGTTTTGTTAAAAAATCTTAAAAATTTGGACATTTACAAAACAATTTGAGAAAAAAAAGAATTCCTTTTATTTAATATTGAAAATTAATATAAAAATGATAGTTTTTAATTGGTCATAACTCTTTTTCATAAGGTCTTTTTTCATCGAAAATGGCCCAATTTTAAATTGAAAGTATTGAAACGTACTTTTTGATTTTAATGTGACAAAAATAATCCCATGCATATATATACAAATCCATACGCAATTTTAAATTTTAATTTTTTTCATCTTTTTAGCACTTTTCTTTTGGGCGGCTGTGTTTTAGGGATGGGACATACAAATCACTGGAAGTGTATGTATTTTAACCAGAAAATCTCTTCAAACAATCTGCTTTTTGAATTGTTCAATTTGCTTGTATTTTGACGAAATAGCAGTATTTTGATCATTGGTTCTTCTTTGACTCTATTTTAAGGACGTCTTGTCAAAATATTGATTGTTATAAAAATAAACAATTTGTTATTTTTAATAATATTTGAATCACAAACTATTCTTTTTTGCAAAGATGCGCAACATACATTTGTTTATCAAAAAAATTAAACTGTATATGCTAGGAAAGTATTTCTGAAAACAATGCATCTGACAAAGAGAAACATTCATGTTTACATGTAATATAAACAAAGATAGACAAGGTCACTTGCCTAGCTTATTGTTTTGACCTTGAACATGCGCTTTTCATATGTTGATATCCGTCTATACAAATTTCATTTCTGCATTTGGAAATTATTAAAAATCAAAATATTTTTTTCATTTTACAATAAATAAAAGTGTTTTTTTTTTTCATTATGATTTTAAAATTGTCGTATATTATTGTTTCATTTTATATTTTGTTAAACAAAATAAAAATCTTTTGTAACTTTAAAATGTGAAAATAATCAAATTATTTTATTTTGAATTCCGACGTTGAAATTATGTTTTTTGAAAATTATCATTTGTCCAAGTATTTTATAACTTTGTAGATCAAAATAATGTGGAATTTTTGCACGGATTTAATAAATAAATACAAAACTGAATTTTATTTTATTTTAACTGACTAACCTGGTTCGAATTTCCCAATGTTTCAGTTTATTTCCTGTTTAATCCTGAAAATCCCGTTTGGCTGAAAAATAAAGAAGCACAGATACAAATTAAAATAAAGTATAATAATAACAAGCGTATAGGAAAAATTAAAGGATAGACAATAAAATTAATGTTAGCAACAATAAAATACAAATCATACGTTTAAATCTTGATTTTGACAGTTTGACCAAATTCTAACTTGAAATAATCTAAAAAATGAAACAAAAAATTTTAGACTCAAAATTTCGTATAGTTCTAATTTAAAATAATCAATTTTGTTGTTGCGACCTTGAACCCACTATTCCTTTATTACTTTTCATTGTTGAACTTAAATTACTACATATTCAAATTAAACATTTTCTAAATAATTTAAAATAAAAAACAATGCTTTGTAATCAAATTTGTCATTCAACTTCTATTTTTTAATTATATAGTAATAGTAAAAATGACCCATTAAAATAATATAATAAATAATAACAATAAAATACATTTTCATTGTTGACATTATTATTATTCAATTTTCACTTTTATCATCATTTTTAACATAAAAAACATTCTTTTACTCTCTTTCTCTTTCAATCTGTACTTTATCATTTTATTAATGTTTAAAATATACAACAATTTAGACACAAAAGATAACAAAACAAACTTTACAAAGATGACGCAAGATGTCAGCACATTGTCTGTAATATCGCAGCATCCGCGGCGGGCGATTATCCTTCGCGACTGTGGGTCGTTCGGCGGCGCGGCGCTAGTTCGGGCGCGTTCGGGCGGCGTGAAATGGCGTTGGTTGTTCGATCGCAGCATCACTCTCGGCTAGAGAGCTCGCTTGTGCCGCGGAGGCGCCGCGAGTCAGTTGTCGCGTTTGGCGCCCGCTTGTTGGACCAACCAAATTTGATGTCGCGCATAGTGTGTTTTGTTGCGTGAGTGTGTCTGTGATGCGTGTGATGCGGTGCGTTTAAAACGTCATCTGCGACGAGTGGAACAACGCCGGTACGGCACTTTTTTTTACTCACCAGGACGACCCGGGCAGGACTCTCGCGGCGTCGCAATTGTTGTACACGCGGACGAAAGCATGACTTTGACAAGCGGCGCGGGTTTCGCGCGCCCGCGATTCCACCAGTGAACGTGCGATTTTATACGTGCAATCGTTCTTTCCCCTTTTTTTCTCTTTTCCTTTTTCGAATACGACGCGAACATGCAGCATCCAAGGAACCTTGTCTTTTCACTCGTGCTTTACTCGCTCATCGTTTTTGCACGAGGTAAGATATTTTTGTATAATAAAATAAATCAAACTCAAATGAATAAATTTCACTGTCAAAATGTCAAAACTTCCTATTTGTTTACAATTGTTTAACCGCCTTTAGTTCATTTCTTTAAACTTTTCTTCTTCTTTTTTTTTCTTTTCGTCATATATTCTGATATTTCTAAACAAATGTTCTTGACTAGGATTCTTTGTACATCTTACAAGGATTTCCTTGACTTGAGATATGTAGATCATTCGTTTGCGCTGCATGAATGAATCTCACTTACATCTTGTTCTATCGACCTTTCAGCTTTTATCTCTGCCATCTGTCGTTTGACATTCGCTTTGATACATCGCTGATCGAGTCGTTAACACGATATTTGTCAACATATTGATTGCAAGCAGTCTAAAGACTATCGAGCAGATCGTCGGACCCCGGGTAATTCGCTTGTCGCGATTTGTTTCTCTCTTCTACGTTAATATTGTTTTCCCTGGAGGGGAAAGAGAGGCGCTCGCAAAACGAGCGTTTGCGTCGCGCCAAACGAGGTTGAGGTTAGCCCTTACCCCCGCAATCGCTAAATTAGAAAGGGCTTTTCCCTTGCGAAACATCTTCTAACTTACTTTCTCCTCCCCACGACTTTTTTTTATATTTTTAATTACTACATTTATTGTTGCAGTTTGCTTTTGATTTTAATATACAATAAGTGCTTTAATTATATCTGCGTTGGAAAAGAAAAACAACATTATGTGTTTAAGGATTTCATATACACTTAACTTTTTTTTCATTGCCACCACAGATATATGATATGTGCATAAAATATAATAAATTTTGTGACGTTTAATTTAACTTAATGTTCCGGAACGTTTGTTATGGATTAAGCTGCTATTTGACTTGCTTAAGAAACTTTATCTGTTTACAGTTAGAAACTGTTATTATTACTCGCAAAACTTCACGATTTGACGATGCAACTTCTTTGTTACACAGAATGTATGTTTTTCATGTTTGTTTCTCATTGTTACATATTTTATTGTATACTACAATAAACTGTTGATTTTCATTCCACATTTAATTTCAATTTAATATTATTAATCATTTTTAATGTATTTAATTAATTTAATAAAAATAAAATAATTAATATAATTATTTTATTATTATTAAATCATAATAATAATAATAATTCCATTAATGTTCTGTTAATTTATTATAGAAATAAACATTTTACATTACAAATTATAATTTACTTAATGAAATAATCCAATTTAATTAATATTATTACAAATATTTCCACATACATTTCCTCATATATTAAATAATTTTAGTACATTTGCCATTCATTATTGTATTAATTTTCCATTGACATTCACGTTTTCTTAAACACTTCATTCAACAATGGTGCGATTTTATGTTAAATTATTCTTCTCTCACCGATTTCCATTAATCAAAGCGAAAGAAAACGATGAATCAATTGCGTCTAATCATGTGCAATAAAAAAGGGACCTTTATCGACTGATTTTTATACAAATCACCAAGTAAAAGTATCCTTTTCGAACTTTCAAGACTATACGTTGGAATTGTATGATGAAAAAAAATGATTATAACATATTATTTGACGCCACAACTGCATTGAATTCACAATTTCTTTTCTCTCGTATATATACATTCTGGATTGTATTACAGTCAATCAATGGCATTCATCTATTGACATTTCATTCGTTATTACCATAACGTGTCATTATAGTTTCTAATTAGCATCATAAAATAGTTATCTTAAAGTGATGCTTTTAAACTTACTTTGAATTTAATTTATTTCTAATAATTATTTGACAAATTATTTAACTTACGAATGTAAAGTTCACGAAACAAATTAAAAAAAAAATAATATTATGTATCAAAATTTAATGTTGCTAATTTGTTGCACAATAAAAGTGTTGCTATATGTTATATTATTTGTTTAAATTATTGTTTCGCTAACTTGACGTTAAGATAGTGAAACAGATACATGTAAGCAAGTTTAATTTTATGTTTTATATGTAAAAATATAATAAAATAAGTGACTAATTTGTTGAAATGAATAACTTTGTTGATAACATTATTTTTGTGTTTAAACAATTGTTTTGCTAACTTGACGTTAAGTTAGCAAAACATTTTAATCTTAACATTTTAAGTTTAATTTCACTAAAGACACATAAAATGTTAACAAAATGAGTTTTACTTATAACATAAAAAAAAATAAGTTGTGTTTTAAAAATAAGAATAATTTTTAAGAACTTCTATAAAAAACAAGTTGCAAACCTGCTGTCTAAAATAGTATTTATTATTTTCTTAATATTTGTTTAGACTATATATCAATAATGAAACATACAATTAGACGTAAAATAATCGAATTATATTAATTAATAAATATAAAATATACTGAAAAACAATGTTAATAATCAAATATAATTGCAGATGACTAATTAATTAATATTAACATTTCTGAAAAAGAAATAAGAGGCGTTTTCTTAAAAATATAGTTTGTCAACACATCCAAATTACATGAACAGTTGATTTCTGCTATCGTATGAGGAGACAATTCTTTCTTTAAAAATTCTAATAAAATTTTACATTGTTTTGTTTATGTAGATGCCTGGATTTTGTTTTCAATTACGTCGATGACCAAGTCAAAAACTGATTTTTGTTCGTTCTTTAATGATTTAATTTTTTATGTTTACATAATTTGAAGCGGCCAATAAAATCACTTGAAACAAGTTGTCAAATGAACATGTATTTACCAAAGAAAGCTTTGTTTGATTTATTTTGACAAGTTTCAATGTACTTGCAGAACCATTTTCCAATAAAGGAGAAATTAGTGAAGCAAATTTAATATTCTTATTTACTGCATTGATATATAATTGCTTCATTTTGCTTTGATACTTGTTCTCTGTAGCTCCGCGGTCAAGAATTTTAGTCGTCTAAAAATCCACTAGAATCGCATGCTATTTTGCTAGTCCTAATAGTAAATTATTTTGATGATTCATTGAAAAATCATTCGAGAATACATACTGAACGATTCAATTTTAAAGAAAATGAAATTGTTTAGAAAATGTATTTTAGAAACAATAAATTATATTGAAAGTGGAAATATTCGCGCAGATTTCTAAAATTCTCGCAATCATGAAAATATCGATACTGTGTATTGACATTCGAAAAACATAAAGCACACTGAGAACTGTCCAAATTGCCACAAAAGTACTGCAGTATACAGAAAAAATATGCCTACTCTCTAAATTTGAATGAGTGAAAATTTCACTTATTTGCTGAGTGAAACATTTTTTCACTTCAAAAAAGTAAAGAATTTTTTTTTTCATAAGTGAAAGAAAATTCACTTGTCCAAAAAGTGGAAAACTACTTTTTCATAAGCTAGGAGTGCATTTCTCAATTAAGTTTCATATTTTAAGTGATAGACTGGTATGGTCGAGAAGACATCGGCCTATCACCTTGGAGACCTGAGTTCGATTCTCGGAGAAATAGAATTTTTTCACTAAGATTTTAATTATATAATATGAAAGAAAGTAGAAAAAAAATGTAA
>JABFPJ010005628.1:0-11966 GCA_022817425.1 Gryon sp. ZL-2020
CCAATGAGGGTATGAAACGCCTACCCACACATTCCCTGTATAGGGTTTTATGGGCAAGCCAAATTAGTCTCATATATATGCTATAGTAGACTTAAGTTGATGTTTACAAAACATTTCATTAGAAGTCTTCGTAGCTCAGTGTGTAAGATGTTTAACTTTCACGTTCAGGTCTTGGGTTCGATTCTCCATGATGCATTTTTGAACAAATATTTTACATAAATGTTGACTAAACGTAGGTGTGCCTACTGAGGCTTAATTAGGCCAACATTGGATTTCCTCAAATATCCCATACCAGGGAAGCCTCGTTAGGCCCATATTAGGAATATTTAACTAGGTAATTTATAGGTTAGCGTTTCAAACCAATGTGGGTCCCTAAAAAATCCCACATAGGGCCAATGTTGGTCCAATCTTGGAACAAGGTTTGCCCAACAAGGCCCCAGGTTTAGCCAAGTTCAAAATTCTACTAGGGTAGTGCCTTGCTAATGATAAACTCCCTAATGGCAACGTATTTTCATTATCATACAATGAATAAAAAATTTTTATTAGTTCGATATTCTAGTCTTTCTATAGACAAATGTGTTGATTTAACGTTAACTTTATATTTTACATTTATTGACTGTTTTCCTATCATCTCTCTGTTATATATTAAACTGTCATTAATTTTCTATTATCATTATTCTGTTCTTATGTAAAGGCTGCATACCCGTAAATCTGTAAAATAAATTTCTTGTATTGGATGATTCATTTAAATCTTAAATAGAATCCCCTATGTTTATCGCAGATTCGGATATATAAAATTCCAGGTTAAATAAATCACCTTGTATATTAACACAGTAGATGTAAGATTTCGTGGTCTATATATTGTACAGATATTTGAAGTTGAGTCTGAATATTTTTTTATTTATAATATTATTATTTATTATCTATATCATTTTTACGAAAATTTACATTAGATTGCAGAAAGAGTTTACAAGGAAAAAGTTTCTTTAATATTAAATAGAATGGGGAAAGTTTCTACAATATTTGTTCAAATTAATTGTATTAAAACAATTACTAAATATTTGTTTCATTTTGCTATCTGGATACATTTTTTTAGAATAGACATTTTTCTCAGTGCACAAATTTTAGAGTATAATAAGAAATACTAAATACGTTTTTTCTCTGTTTATAAAAACATTTAGATCTTTTTTTTATTGCAAAAATATTTGTTGAATGTTTTTTAAATGCACTTTTATTAATAAAATATTTTAATATTTGCTGACATTTGTACTAATATATATTTATATTATTAATATTTTAAATATTATTTTAAATGAATTTACGTACTATAAATGGAACAGTTCATGTGATAAATGATTTGTCAACTTTAATTTATCTTGCTAAGAAAATAAGTAAATATAAAGTAATTTGTTGTGTTGTAATAAAAATACAATGGTTGTATATATTTTCTGTAAAATTATACAAGTTTACAGTAAATTAAAATGTCATCTCTGAGTTCCAGCTGTCATAATATATTTGATAACAGTTCATTAGCATGAGAACCATATATGAATAATATAAATTTATAATTTTATTCAAACACAAATGAGTATATAAACTTTGTCACGGCTCTTATATACTATCAGTTTTATTTTTGGTAACAGTTTGATTTAATCAATCCAAGGTTTGAAATCATTTAGCAAATACTTATTTTATATTTTTATATTTTCTTGGATTATTAATTATAAATTCTCGGAGTTATACAAAAAGTTGTGGATAATAAGTCTTTGAATAAAACATTAACCTCAATATTTTATTATTTTTATTTACAACTTTTAATTAATTTATAGTCGAATATTATTCAAGACATAAATTTTGAAATTATATATAATTTTTGGTTTCATCTATAATTGAAATTAACTGGTTAATTTATATTTTTCAGATGCGAGTTTTGATTTTCATACTTCTTGTGGCAGTGTGTCAAGCTAATGTTATTCCGAAAAAAAATGTAGTCATTCTTGATCGACCTGTAGTATTGCCACAAAAAGTTGTGACTCTGGAAAGGCACATTTCTGTACCATCTCCGCCAAAAATTATTACTGTAACCAGAGAAGTTCCATCACCACCAAACATTATCACAGTTAATAAAAAAATACCGATTCAGTCTCCTCCACGTGTCGTTACTGTTGAAAAGAAAGTTCCTGTAAAAACTGAAGTTATTGTGCCAAAACCAGTTCCATCTCCTCCAGAAGTAATTACTATTGAAAAGCCTGTACCAGTTCCACAGACAGTTATTATTGACAGACCATACTTGGTCCCAACTCCAGTTATTATTCCAAGACCAATACCTGTAACCATAAAGCAAAAAGCACCACTTAAACCATTGCCACCAGTTTCTATAAAACCAATAACTACTGGACCGTTGGCCGGTTCACTTGCTAAACCCATCGCTACTGTTCTTCCAGCTGAAATTGACTATTCCAAATTAGATGAAAATATTTCTTTAGCCGCTATTCCAGTTGCCCCAGCTCCCCTTAAGATTAATGCGGTTGAGTCATTGAAACCACTTCTCGCATCAGGAGTACAGCAGTCACAAAGCCAAACTCAAAAACAAACTGCCACTGCCGGACAGTCTCAAAGCCAAACTCAAAAACAAACTTCTGGACTTCGTAAGACTAGATCAATTCCCAATGCAGCACTCGCAATGAACAATATTAATCAAGCTGAAAAACAAGATCAATCATTTAAAGTTGCTGCGACAGGTTCTGTGAAAACAGAAAAAGTTGCTCAAGCACAAAGCCAAGATCAAAAACAAAACATTGCTGCTGCACGACCAATTAAAGCAGAAGAACTTAATCAGTCTGGGGAACAAGGACAAGTTGAAAAGGTTGCTACTGGTGGTTCTCTAACTACAAGTAATTCTGCTCAATCTCAAAACCAGTCACAAAGACAGAATATCGCCGCTATTAATACCTTAGATTCTAAACAAAGTAGCCAAATTGAGAAACAACGTCAGGCGCAAATACTGGCTGCTAAAGATTCTTTGATCGCTGATCGTCTTGCCCAAGCTGAAAACCAAGCACAGAAACAAAATATTGCTAGTAATGGAAATCTAAATTCCGAATTAATTACGCAATCTGAACAACAACGTCAAGCTCAAATTCTCGCAGCTGGAGGTCGTTTAAGTTCTAAAAAAATTGTTCAAGCTGAAAATCAAGCTCAGAAACAGAATCTGGCAGCTGCTGGATCCCTCAAAACCGAAAATATTAACCAAGCGGAAAGACAACGCCAAGCCCAAATTGTTGCTTCCAAAGGATCTTTAGTCGTTGATCAATCTGCACAAGCACAAAACCAAGCTCAAAGACAAAACGCAGCTTCTGTTGGTTCTCTTAGTGCTAAAAACATTAACCAACTGGGAAGACAAAATCAAATTCAACAATTGGCTTCTGCAGCAGGATTGAAAACAAATCGTGTTGCCCAAGGTCAAAACCAGGCACAGAAACAAAATATTGCAAGCGGTGCTACAATTAACGCTAATGTTATTAACCAAGCTGAAAGACAGGGTCAAACACTGAATGTTGCTGCTAAAGGTCCATTAACTGCTAACGGTCTCGCGCAAGCCCAAAACCAAGCACAAAAGCAAAACGTTGCATCTGTAGGAAACCTTAACGTTGCAACAGTCAGTCAGGCTGACAGACAACAGCAAGCTGAACAACTTGCTTCCGGAGGTTCTCTAACAGCTACTCAAGTTGCTCAAGCTCAAAATCAAGCGCAAAAGCAAAACACTGTAAGTGGTGGATCAATTACTACCTCATCTGTTAATCAAGCTGAAAATCAAGGACAAGCACAAACTGCAGCCGCCAAAGGTGACTTAAGTGCCAATAAGCTGGCTCAAGCTCAAAATCAAGCTCAAGGACAGAATTTAGCAGCTGCAGGACTTCTAACAGTGAAAAACGTAAACCAAGCAGAAACTCAACGGCAAGCTTCAGTTCTCGCCGCACAAGGTGTGCTGAATGTTAAAGAAATTTCTCAGGCTCAAAATCAAGCACAGAATCAAAACGTAGCTAGTGGTGGTATTCTTACTACTGAACTTCTTAATCAAGCAGAAAAACAACGTCAATCTCAACAACTAGTTGCCAGCGGTACTTTGACAGTTAATAAGATTGCAGTAGCGCAAAATCAAGCTCAACAAGGAAATATTGCAGCTAAAAAAGTCTTACAAGCCAAAGTTCTTAACCAGGCTGAACAACAACGTCAAGCTCAACAACTTGCATCCGCTAGTTCCATAACTGCTACCCAAATTGCTCAAGCACAGAACCAAGCTCAAAAAAAGAATATTGCTAGTGGTGGTGCATTGAATGCCAATCTCGTAAGTCAATTAGGAAAACAACGTCAAGCAAATTCAGTAGCTGCTATGGGAGATTTGAAAACTATTAAAGCTGCTCAATCACAGAACCAAGCTCAAAAACAAAATTTGGCTGCTGCTAGACTTCTTAAAGTTAAGAATGTAAATCAAGCTGAATCGCAACGTCAAGCTGCAGTTCTTGCTGCAAAAGGTCTCCTGACTGCTAAAGATGTTGCTCAAGCCCAAAACCAAGCTCAGAAGACAAATGTTGCTAGTAGTGGTATTCTTACTACCAACTTAGTTAATCAAGCTGAAAGTCAACGTCAAGCGTTACAAATGGCCACAAGTGGTTCTTTAATAGTCGATAAAGTTTCAGCTTCACAAAAACAAGCCCAACAAGGAAACATTGTAGCTAAAAAAGTTTTGGAAGCTAAAATTTTAAACCAAACTGAACGACAACGCCAAGCACAACAAGTTGCTTCTGGTAGTTCGCTAACATCTAACCAAGTTGCTCAAGCTCAAAGTCAAGCTCAAACAGAAAATATTGCAAGTGGAGGTATACTAACTTCAAATCTTGTAAATCAATTAGGTAGACAACGTCAAGCTCAATCGGTGGCCTCTGGAGGAAATTTGAAAACTAATAATGCCGCTCAAGCACAAAATCAAGCTCAAAAACAAAATTTAGCTGCTGGTGGACTTCTTTCAGCTAAGAAAATCAACCAAGCTGAATCACAACGTCAAGCTGCAATTCTTGCTGCCAAAGGTCTCTTAACTGCTAAAAATGTGGCACAAGCCCAAAACCAAGCGCAAAAAACAAATGTTGCTAGTGGTAGTGTAATTAGTACAGAATGGATTAATCAATCCGAAGAACAGCGTCAAGCTCAGCAAATTGCTGCTACTGGATCGATAAACATCAATAAAGTTTCTACAGCACAAAATCAAGCTCAAGAAGGAAACATTGTTTCTAAAAAAACCGTAAAAGCTACAATTCTTAATCAGGCTGAACGACAACGTCAGGCACAAAAACTTGCTACTGCTAGTTCTCTAACAACGAACAAAATTGCTCAGGCTCAAAACCAAGCACAAAAAGAAAATATTGCAAGTGGTGGATCACTGAATACTAATCTCGCAAGTCAATTAGAAAATCAACGTCAATCACAAATTGTTGCTGCTAAAGGAAATATCAAAACCGATTCTTCTGCTCAAGCCCAAAACCAAGCCCAAAGACAAAATGTAGTTGCTGCCGGACTTCTTACAGCTAAAAAAGTAAACCAAATTGAAAGTCAACGTCAAGCTGCAGTTCTTGCTGCCAAAGGTCTCTTAACTGCCAAAAGCGTTGCTCAAGGACAAAACCAAGCTCAAAAACAGAATGTAGCTAGTGGAAGTTCTCTCATTTCTGAGTTCGTTAATCAAGAGGAAAGACAGCGTCAATCTCAACAATTAGCCGCAAGTGGTTCTTTGGTAGTCAAAAAAGCTTCCGAATCACAAAACCAAGTGCAACAAGGAAATATTGCAGCTAAAAAAGTTTTGGAAGCTAAAATTTTAAATCAAGCTGAACGACAACGTCAAGCTCAACAACTCGCATCTGGTAGTTCCTTAACAGTTGACAAACTTGCTCAAGCTCAGAACCAAGCTCAACGAGAAAATATTGCTAGTGGTGGCACTCTTAATACTAATCTCGTCAATCAATTAGGCAGCCAACGTCAAGCACAATTGGTAGCAGCTGGAGGTAATTTAAAAACTAACAACGTTGCTCAAGCACAGAACCAAGCGCAGAAACAGAATTTAGCTGCAGCTGGTGCTCTTACTGCTAAAAGAGTGAATCAAGCTGAAACACAACGTCAAGCTGCAGTTCTTGCTGCTAAGGGTCTCCTAACTTCGAAAAAAGTTGCTCAGGCCCAGAACCAAGTTCAGAGACAAAATGTCGCTAGTGGGAGTTCTCTTACAAGTGAACTCATTAACCAAGCTGAAATACAACGTCAAACTCAGCAATTAGCTGCCAAAGGTACCTTGACTGTCAATAAAGTTGTTGAAGTACAAAACCAAGCTCAAAAAGGAAATATAGTTACTAAAGAAAGTTTGGCAGCGAAAATTCTTAATCAAGCTGAACGCCAACGTCAAACTCAACAACTTGCTTCCGGTAGTTCCGTGATAGTTAATCAGTTATCCCAGGCTCAAAACCAAGCACAGAGAGAAAATATTGCTAGTGGCGCTGCATTAAAGGTCAATCTTGCAAGCCAATTAGACACTCAACGTCAAGCACAATTGGTTGCTGCCAAAGGAGATTTGAAAATCAACAAAGCTGCTCAAGCACAAAATCAAGCTCAAAAACAAAATCTAGTCTCTGTAAAGAGTCTGACTTCCAAACTTATTAATCAAGATGAAACACAACGTCAAGCTCAACAACTTGCTTCTGCTGCTATACTTTCTGCAAAACGAGTTAGTCAAGCCGAAAACCAAGCGCAAAAACAAAATGCTGCCAGTAATGGTGCACTTAAGTCCGAAATTATTAATCAAGCTGAAAGACAACGTCAAGCTCAACAACTTGCTTCTGGTAGTTCTCTAACAGTTGAAAAAATAGTGCAAGCTGAGAATCAAGTTCAAAAACAAAACGCTGCTAGTGGTAGTGTACTTGATACTAAACTTATTAGTCAAACTGAAAGCCAGCGGCAAACACAACTTGTTGCTGCTAAAGGAGATTTAAATACCAAAAATGCTGCTCAAGCACAAAATCAAGGTCAAAAACAAAATATTGCTGCTGCTGTACTTCTTAATGCCAATCGCATAAATCAAGTTGAAAGCCAAGGTCAATCTGGGATTCTAGCTGCCAAAGGTCTTATTAATGTCAAAAATTTAGCTCAAGCTCAAAATCAAAATCAACGAGCAAATGTAGCCAGTGGTGGTGCCCTGCAATCAAAACTTATCAATCAACACGAAAAACAACGCCAAGCACAGCAAATTGCCGCAAAAGGACCAATAACAGCCAATAAAATTGCTGAAGCACAAAATCAAGCACAAAAACAAAATATTGCTTCTAAAGGAAATCTTAATTCCAAAATACTTAGTCAAATTGAAAACCAGCGTCAAAATCAACAACTTGCTTCTGGATCTGCTCTGACCGTGAAAAAAGTTGGACAAGCTGAAAATCAAGCTCAAAGACAAAACACCGCAACTGCTGGCGCACTAAATACTGACCTTCTTAATCAAGCTGAAAGTCAAAGACAAGCTCAAAGTCTTGTTTCTAAAGGTCCTTTGAAAGTTGATGAAGCATCTCAAGTCGAAAACCAAGTTGAAGGACAAGACATTGCTGCTGCTCTTCTGCTAAAAGCCAATCGCATTAAACAGTTAGAAGATCAACGTCAATCTCAGCAAGTAGCTTCTGCAGGAGCCTTATCCACAAATCGAATATCCCAAGGTGAAAGTCAATCTCAAAAACAAAATCTTGCCAGTGGAGGTTCGCTTGTTGCCGGAGCTATAAACCAAGCTGAAAGACAACGCCAAGCACAAATAGTTGCAGCTAAAGGTTCAGTAAATGCTAAAAATATTGCTCAAGCCGAAAATCAAGCTCAAAAGCAAAATGTTGCAGCAGTTGGCATTTTGGAAGCCAGTCCTATTAACCAACTTGAAAGACAACGTCAAGATCAACAACTTGCCTCAGCTGGTTCCTTATCTGCTGATAAAATAGCTCAAGCCGAAAGTCAAGCTCAAAAACAAAACATTGCCAGTGGTAGTGCGCTTATTGCAAAACTTCTTAATCAAATAGAAAGGCAACGTCAAAATCAAATTGTAGCCGCCAAAGGCTCCCTTAAAGCTAAAAATCTTGCTCAAGCACAAAACCAAGCCCAAAAACAAAATTTAGCAGCAGCTGGACGTCTTACAGCTGACCGTATCAATCAAATAGAAAGACAACGCCAAGCTCAACAACTTGCTTCTGGCCATGATTTATCAGCTGATCGTCTTGCTCAACTTCAGAATCAATCACAAAAACAAAACGTAGCTGCTGGTGGTGCTCTTGCAGCTAAGGGAATAAATCAAGCTCAGAGCCAAGGACAAAGTCAAAAGCTTGCTGCTGGTGGTATTTTAAGAACTAAAATTGTAAACCAAGCCCAAAGTCATACTCAGCAACAAAATATTGTCGCTGCATAGGAAGTAAAATCATCATCTAATAACCATAATCGTGCTCAAAGTGAAATGACCCTACTAATTTCTACGCTAAACTACACAGTCAAATAAATTTCCATCGCAAGTTCCGCAACCGTTTCATTGCCAAGCGGTGAAATGATACGCGCCTTCTCGTTTAACCTATTATTTATTTGAAATGCTTTAACGGTGATAAATTAGAGATGGCAGTATATGGAGAAAATCTTGGATTGATTAATGTGATTAAATTATTGTTTAAATTACATTTTTATTTATTAAAAATATATAATATTTAACTCGATTGTTTTCTTATACCCAATCTGCTTCACAAGAAGAATTCCTAGATTTTATAAATTTTTTTTTAATAATCAAAATGTACATAAACATTATATATTATTAAATAACGTTTTTCAATAATTTTAGTTTCAGTTAAGCAAACTTTCTAGGACATTTCTGCCAGACATTCCGCGGGATGTTGATAAAACTAATAACCCAGTTAAAAATATGCAACTCGCTGACGACTCGATGACGACTCGTTAGCGATTCGTCAGCGATGCTGAATTTGGTGACGCTTCGCAAACGACTCGCTGACGACTTACTATCGACTCGTAAAAAAATGAAAAATTAAAACGACTCGCTGACGTATTGTTGATGAGTGCCTGACGACTCTCTAACGACTCGTTTGCGACTCAATGAGAACTCGATGAAGACACGATGATGATACGCTAACGACACAAGCACGACTTGCTAATGATGCGCTGACGATTTCCTAGCGACTCGCCAGCGATTCGTCAGCGACTCGTTTATTACTCGCTTGCGACACGTTGACTACTCGTTTATGATTCGCATTGTAATATTTAAAAATATTATTAATAAGTGTTAAATTACTTACTTTTAGCAATTAAAATGATAAAAATTTTACAAATCAAAGAACTTAAGCTGACTCGTTAATGAGTAGTCAACATGTCGCTAGCGAGTAATAAGCGAGTCGCTGGCGAGTCGGTGGTGAGTCGCTGGCGAGTCGTCAGCGCATCATTAGTAAGTCGTGCTCGTGTCGTTAGCGTATCATCATCATGTCTTCATCGAGTTCTCATTGAGTCGCAAACGAGTCGTTAGAGAGTCGTCAGGCTTTCATCAACAATACGTTAGCGAGTCGTTTTAATTTTTCATTTTTTTACGAGTCGATAGCAAGTCGTCAGCGAGTCGTTTGCGAAGCGTCACCAAATTCAGCATCGCTGACGAATCGCTAACGAGTCGTCATCAAGTCGTCAGCGAGTCGCATATTTTTAACTGGGAAAGAAAAAAAGGACACTTTGCGATGCACTTGCAAAAAATATCGTCCGCAAAAAAGAAAAAATTACCGTTTTGAGTCGTGTGCCGGTGCGCAACAAAATATATATGAAAATGTACGCAAAACTATATTTACGGAATATATTCAAAAAATATATTTACACATACATGTTAAATATATATTTTTTGTCGCTTTAATCATATTTATTTAATTTATTAAAAATATACACTGAGGATAAAATACAGAGTTAAAATGACTAATATTTTGAGTCAGAAAAAAGTAAAAGTTAAAATTAACTCAAAAAATGTAGACAAACATATGCCTTGACTCAGAAATATAGTCAAATTTAATCATTATTCTAGTTACAGCCGGTTTGACTATAAATAAAAGATAAATTATGTCTACAACACATATTTCGTATTCATACCTACTTAAAATTTAGTCAAGTTGACTAAATTCGTAGTTTGATTGCCTATATTCAAATTGTTTTCTTTTCATAATCTTATCATAACCTATTAAGAGGATGTCAAACTCTAAATAACCCAAACAACCAAGATTCTCGCATTATTACCGCAGCGATATCACGGCGGCATGGTTTATTCGTAGTAATACCGCTGCGGCATAATTGCGAAGGACGTGGTTTATTGGGAATTCCTACATTACCGACAATTGTGTTCTAGTCATGTATTTATTTTATTTACAATAATATAAAGCACTTTTTGAGTAAAAGGAAGGATTACGTCAATCCTTGATGAAATTCAATTGAAATTGACCTTTACAGATTATTTGTTAAAGTTATTTTTTGTAAGTATTTTTTTATTTTTGTAAAGTATTTTGTATAATCATGGGCTATAACAAATTATAAAAACCGTTATGTTTTAAAACAATCGTTTATTGAACTTCTCATTATAGTCACTTCTTACTGAACTAATCTCTTCGCGTTACGCGTGAGGCGTGACAAAGGCAACCAAGTCGCGCAAGCGCAACCGCAAGCGAACAAAGAGTGGGGGGAGTCGACTGAGTCCTAGCATTGTTGCCACAACAACAACTCAACACAGTAATTACATCAAATTGCAAGTCTTTTTTCTCACACTTGAACTAACCTCCAAAATATAGTCAAAAACGAAATACAATTTAATTCAATTATTACAGAATTAAAAAACAATTTGCTTAAACCAATTGAAAGGAAATTGACAAAGAATAGACGTAATAGCTTTAATTGTAACATTTATTCATCAATTTTATGTATATTATGATAAGAGTTTTTGGCGCCATAGTCAGAATTTGAGGTTGACGATTATCATAGACATCCTCTTAAGTCAAATGTTCTGGGAATTGTAGGCGAGTGATATTACATTATTAATTATTAATTATATGATTTAATACTTACTGTTAAATAAAATTAAAAAAAAATTGAGTATTATTATTTAATAGTACATTAGTTAGTACATATACATAATACATAATAGTACATATAACGTTATATATTAGTTAATTAAATAACATTAGTTTATTTAACATATGTCTTCGAATCATAATTCTAACATCTATATATTTTATATTTCGCGGACAACCAGAATTTCAGAAAAAATTCATTTTAAATTAATGTAGATTCAAGAAATGTTTCTAAAATGCTTCATTTTTCATTCATTTATGTTTCAAAATTTCCCTCGTAATTCCTTGAATCTTGTAATTCCAAATGAATTCAAAAAGATTTCGAAATGAATTTCATCATTCTAAATTGATTTCATATTAACTTCATTTGGACTTCATATAACTAACGAAATTTACGTTTTCAACAATCGAAATATGATTAATATTTTGTTCATACTAGATACCTCACGCGCTCCGCACGTCACTTTGAATTGGAATATAATTACATTTTATAATTTAAATGTATAGTATACAATGAAAGAATATTTATAGGAATTAAAAATATTTTAAATATAAACTTTTTCAATATTTATCCCAGCAGCCGGAACCATATTAAAAAGTATTACAAATTTTCATTTTTTATACCGTATTTGTAAATTTTTATATTAACTTTGTACATAATCAATACGTTTTAATACATGAGGTTTATGCTTTAACAAACTAATTTAAAATATATTAATGATAACATTATTATATCCGTATTTTATGATATCGCAAAATTGTTTTTTATATGTATTATTACTTTACAAGACAAATTTTTACATATATCCTGCTTAA
>JABFPJ010005629.1:0-11966 GCA_022817425.1 Gryon sp. ZL-2020
TTTTCCAATTTTAGCATTGAAATCCACGTTGATCCAATTTGAAAAAGATTATATTGAATAATTTGCTGGATGGCATTTACACATAACGTTACCCTAGTAAAAAAGATCATAAATTGTCCATACATAAAACATATGCTAACAATATATTATTCAAGAAATCATATATTGATTATATATTGGGCATACATTGACCATGTATGGATTACTGTTGTAAATTGCTAATATAGTGCCAATATATGATTCATATATGGAAAATATGCGAATATATACGGTCAATATATAATAGTACCATACTATACCAATAAAAGTATTGATAAAGTATGGTATAGATTAATATATTGCTTATATATTATCAATATATTTATATACATATTGACAATATTTAAACAAAATATAATTTGCTAAAACAAATATATTCTCAATATATTAAAGATATATGAATAATATATGATCCTTTTTATTAGATTATTGTAGTAAAAATAGTAAACTTTGTAAATAATGATGGTGTTAATTAGTTAGATTTTAAGTTAATCTAACAGTTATTTATGCTATAATGCCATTCTTTGATTTCCAGTGTACATTTATATAAGCATTTGGTATGGTGTTCATTATCGCGGATTATATTTTGAAAAATACCTACCTACAAATACTAATACATAAGTAATAGAGTTATTCCAGTGTAGCATAATTCCAAATATGTTAAATACATAATTAATATTAACAAAATGTACGTTACTTGAGCACAAGCTGAATCATCATAAATTATTACAGCAATGATTATCGTCCTTAAAGCTCAAATCATGAAATTCGCTGGAAGCAAAACTAAATCAATTGAAATGTGTATATCCCAAATGTCTTATAAAACGACTGGGATGTACGAAAATTGAATATATATGTACATTTTATAGCAAACATTTCGTTCATCTCCAAATTTCTTTCACTTATATTATAAATATTTGAATAATTATTAATTATTCGTATTTGGATTCAATGTAATGTAATTTGTATATGAATATGTTTGATTGTTAAATATATTTGTAAAAATGTTTTCAAATTAATTTGCATAATAATGAATCACGTTGTAAAATACATCTTCTTTTACGAAAATAAAATATTTATTGAACTTCTCTCGGTTATATCCTTTCTCGTCTTACATTAAGTCGCGTAGTAAATAGAGATTTTCATGATATATTACATAATATTCCAAACGTGGTAAAAACTTCGTGGAGTAATGTTTGCCAAATTTATTTTTCCTTTTTAATTTATTATCCTCAATTTTACGTACGAACGAAATGTATTAAAGTTTTCTTGTTAGAGCATTATTTGAAAAGTATATGCAATATTTTGTATAAATACTAATAAATGGATAAACTTTTTCATCGACAAATGTTCTTGCTACGCATAACAATTTGTGGAACATAAAAAAGTTATATTATGTTTGTATTCTAAATATAAAATTGTTGTCGCAATTTATATATAAATCATATATATATATATATATATATATATGTATTGTACATTCTATATATATATATATCTATATTTATTATACATTTCAAAAGTACATAAAATATTTATTTTGAGTTCCATATTATAATTACGACTTTAAAGTGCTTATACACTGCTAATATATGGTCCATATATGGAAAATATGTAAATATATATGGTCATTATAGTACCATACATTGTCAATATATTATCAATATATTGACAATATATAAACAAGATAAAATTTGCTAAAAATAATATATTGTCAATACGTATTCATTATGTAATAATGTAAAAATATAGTAAAATAATAATTTAATAAATAATAATTTAAAAATGTAATAAAGTAATAATAATAATATATGGACATTGATCGACACATATATAATATCGATGTCCATACAATGATAATATATGGACAATATATGATCTTTTTTATTAGGATTTTTTATAAAAATATATAAAATAATATAAAAATAATATAAAAAATATATATAAATTATGTATTAATTGTTGAAAAAACTTGTATTATCGAATATTTATTTACAGATACTACCATTGGAGCCTTTCGTTCCTCGGCTTATCTCTTTGCATTGCCATTATGTTTATGACAAGCTGGTATTATGCTCTTCTCGCGATGGGCATGGCAGGATTAATTTACAAATATATTGAATATCGTGGCGCGGAAAAAGAATGGGGCGATGGAATCAGAGGTCTTGCATTATCAGCTGCACGGTATTCGTTAATGCGCCTGGAAGAAGGACCGCCGCATACGAAAAATTGGCGACCACAGATTCTCGTTTTTGCAAAACTTACGGGCGAATTACTTCCTAAATACCGCAAATTATTTGCATTTACCAGTCAATTAAAAGCTGGCAAGGGATTGACCATTGTTGTCAGTTGTATCAATGGTGACTTCACGCGTAATTCAGGTTAGTCATTTCTTACCAAAACATTTTCAAATATTTAAATATCTTATCTTAACTTACACTTATACACAAAATCAGCAGATTTCCGTAAATATAACTACAGTGGAATCTCGCCTAACCGACCGATTGAAAGAACGAAATGCTTCCGCCCAAGCGACGCGACGTCTCCCGCCAAACTTGTATCCCCACTCTTACATACATAACCTGGCTGTGCGGCGCGCGCAACGCCGCGCCAGTTTTAAAATATTGAAACCGTTAGAAAGCATAATTTTATTATTATTATTTATTTATTTATGATGTAACATTAAATAACAGTTATATTTAATCGAATTTTAAAATATGTTAAAAAATATGTTAAAAATATGTTAAAAGTAAGTCTTCATAACATGTTTAATTAAATAAATCAATAAAAACATTTAATTATATTAATTCGTTCGAAGACCATTTAAAATGATACTTTGTTCATAATAACTTACATACAATTAATTTACATTTTACAATAATAAAAAAAAACTACTTTCCATTGTATTTATTAAACTAAAACGTTTAAGCTAAAAATGCGTTTAGATTACACAAAACACTAACTTTGTATGGCGAAAATAAAGTTTCGATTAAAAAAACTTGAGTTAGTCGACTGGGCGAGGTTCTACTGCATATAATATTCAGTTAATAATCGAATAACTGAAAAGTTCAGTATAGTTTACTGTCAAAATTAAGGTCTTTCTTTTACATCAAGATATCTATCTTTCATATTGTAAACAAATATGAAAGATATAATAAAGAATTTTCAAGTACAAATTAATAAAAATAAATTAAATTGTATTATTTAATTACATTTTGACAATTGAAAATTCAAAATTATTCTTTTTGTTTTTTTTTATTTTATATTATACAGGGTGCCTCATTTTAATTTTTCACCTGGAATAACTAAAAAAATAAGCTTCTAATGAAAAACATTTTCAAAATAAAAGTTGTTCAGTTTAATGAGGGAAATTCATTGGTATCATTAGTTCTTGATAAGAACAACAATTTCAAGGTCATTTGAAGGTCAATCAATTTTTTTAAATAGAAACCTATATTTTTTGTTATATTCATATTTAACGATGAAAAACAAACAACTTTTATACTTAATGTCAAAAAAAATTAAAATAACATAAATATGATTTTTCAAGCAAAATTAGGCATTATTGAAAAAAATGATCAGTATAAAAGTTGTTTGTTTTTCATCGTTGAATATGAATATAACATAAAAAATATAGATTTCCATTTAAAAAAATTCATTGACCTTCAAATGACCTTGTAATTGTTGTTCTTATCAACAAATAATGATACCAATCAATTTCCCTCATCAAACTGACCAACTTTTATTTGGGACATTTTTTTCATTAGAAGCTTATTTTTTGAGTTATTCCAGGTGAAAAATTAAAATGAGACACCCTGTATATCTATGATATATATAAATATATATTAAATAAACAAGAAAAAATGAAATTCGCAGGCGATGCTCAGAATGCAAAACAAAGTGTAAGAAAAGTCATGGAAGAGGAGAAAGTTAAAGGATTCGTAGATATATTAGTATCTAAGAATATTGTGGATGGTTTGAGTAGTTTGGTGCAAACTACTGGTCTCGGTGGAATGAAGCCTAATACTGTTATTCTCGGATGGCCTTATGGATGGAATCAATCGAACACAAATGACAGCAACTCCTGGAGAGTATTCCTTCAGACTGTACGCAACGTTTCGGCAGCACGCAATGCGCTCTTAGTGCCCAAAGGTATTAATTTCTTTCCAGATTCTACGGAAAAAGTGAACGGCAACATTGACGTTTGGTGGATCGTTCACGACGGTGGACTGCTTATGTTGTTACCATTTTTGCTGAAACAACATCGAACCTGGAAGAACTGCAAGACTCGAATCTTCACGGTCGCTCAAATGGAAGACAACTCAATTCAAATGAAGAAGGACCTAAAGAAATTTTTATACGATCTCAGGATTGAAGCTGAAGTCGAAGTTGTTGAAATGGTAAATAAATGGCAACAAAGTCGGACAAAAGTTGCAATAATTGTCGTAATTGTTTCAATCCTTAAAGTAGGTTTTCCCAAAATACATTTAGGGGTCTAGCAGACCCTGACTACTTAGGTTTTACAAATTTTAAAACTTTTCCTCTTTTTTCATAGTTTAGAAAATTTGTCCAAACTATTGACACTCAATTTAAACACAAATCAGCGATGCCTGGACCATAAATGGGATCTTTATAATTTTTATACATTTTGTATAAACCTTTATAACTTTTATAATAAATTTTTTTTTCGTTGATTTTGACCATTTTTCACTGAAACGTCTCCTTAACTTTATTATTAAACTTTTACAGGTAGACTCTGATATCTCGGCCTATACGTATGAACGGACACTAATGATGGAGCAGCGAAATCAAATGTTAAGAGAATTACAGCTGAATAAGAAGGAATCACTTGGCGTGGTAAGTCATTATACTTATTATAAACAATCATTATTATCTGTGATGAGTGTTTGTCCTTTTAAATATATATATATGAGAAAGCAACAATACTGATCGAAATATATCTGTTTGTTGCGTGCTCGTTACGGATAAGGTGCAGTCGTTGGTGGACTTCAACGAGGTACATAAAGAAAATTACCTCTGGTTTGTCAGAAAAACCCATACATATTTATCCATCTCATTTCCAGCAATGGAAATCCCACATTCAGACCCGAACTTCACTCATTCTCTATTCATGATTATCATCGAGATATCATCAAATAATTGTTGTAGACGAGCGCCTGTGACGACGTGTTATCTTTTGATATGGTTTACTCAACGTAATGCAATGCCAAAATTTGACAACATTGTATGACATATAATTGTATCAATTCGATCCGATCCAAAAATTGATTGTCTCAATAACAGTTGTACTTTTAGTAATACCATATCGACCTTATCATCAGCTCATCAAAATATCATTCATAAGGTTCATTTCAGCTTAAATGGCACGCTCAATTTGATGGCTTAAGCTCAAAAACGTTTACTTAGCGGTTATAGTGCTTTACAGCTAGTTTTTTAGTCGAAGTTTTTTTCACTTTTTTCTATAATACATCGCTGTCTCTCAAGCAGACAACGGATTGATGTTTGTCATTTGATCAGGCACTCGATCGTTGTCATTGAAGTCATTATTCATCAACAATTTTGTATTTTGAAACAGGTTCAGGCGATCGTCGATCATCATCACAATGTTGATGTTAAAACTGCGACCAAAGTAAGATTCCAAGAGCCTGGAGGACAGCCGCCAACTAACGAAGACAAGCCAGCCCAACAGACTGAATCAAACGCTGATAATAAAGATTCTCAAAAACAAACTGAAAGTGAAACTACTACCAATGGTACTCAAGAAAATACACCTTTAATTATGGATTCAAAACCAGATAATAATGAAAGTATTGAAAAAGAATCCAGCGAGAATAATCAAGCAAGTCCGGGTAATCAACAATCAAAAAATAAACCGTCACAACTCACTCCGTAAGTCCTTCATTCAAATCATATAATGTATTTATTTGAAATTCTATTATATTACTATTTATTATATTCAAAAAATCATATATTGACCATTATTGACCGTATATTAATATATGGATAACTTTTGTAAAATGCTAATACTCTAACAATATATGATCCATATATGTAAAATATCCAAATGTTCATATGTTGTCAATATATGAACAATATATGAACAATATATGATCCTTTTTATTAGAAATTATACATTTTTACATACATCGCAGTATAAGTCTAATATATATATAGCTATTATATATGGTCAATATATGTATATAGTAGCAATATAATGACAATATGGTGAAAATATATGGACAGTATATGTTTTGAATTACAAGAGTATTTTGATATTTTACATTTTTCATTCTCATTTTTTAGCAACGAAGCCAACGTCAGGCGGATGCATACAGCGGTCAAACTTAACGAAGTTATTGTTAACAAAAGTCAGGATGCTCAGCTGGTCATACTTAATTTGCCAGGACCACCACGAGATACTCAACTGGAAAAAGAATCAAACTGTATCCTTTTACAAATTAACTTAACTATTATTTTGTATTAACTTTTGTCCAAACATTTGCTATTAAAATAATGCATGCATTTTATTTGCAAAACTAAAATTTACTGTCCAAATACATACATATTTTTGTTTTATCTGCAATGTTACTCAAATGTTATGCCTGCAAAAAACAGGTGTAAGATATTTTTGCAGATAAGATAACAGATAAGTATACATAGCTTGGGCATCGAATTTAACTTAACACCCAAGCGTACAATTTTGCTTCGAGCAGTCGTTTTGCCACCTTTCACAATTGAATCAAATCATAAGCACATAACAGATATCATCACTGAAATGTGTGTCGCTATGGGTAGCATTTTTGAAATGATTGTACCTTTGGCCTACTTTTATCTTCTTTCAAACTTATATATATTTATTGATTTTAATATTTATGTTATAAACTCAACAATTACTTTTCTTAACACATTTTCAATATAGATATGGAGTTTTTAGAAGTATTAACGGAAAGATTAGAAAAAGTGTTAATGGTAAGAGGAAGCGGCCGTGAAGTAATCACCATCTACTCGTGAAGAGATCATACGAAAAGTTCTTATTCTCTACAGAAATCGAAATTTAGTTCTTCTAATGTAACCGATTTCATATTCACAGCAATATTGTTGCCATTAACTGTAATTGTTTCAGTAAGGATCATGACAAATAACATAAAAGAAAAATGATATATGAACAATAAGTGCAATTGCTGAGGTAATAAGAGCATTGACTAACATGATGTGTCATGAAACTTGTTTCAAGTATTTGTTTACCTAATACTAAAATGAAAAACACAAAAAAAGTAAAAAAAATACACAAAAAAAAAACGTGAAAATGCCAAAATACTGCGTGCCAAAGGCTACGTATTATACTACATCAATACACTATTAACAAAATATCAAGATATATTTCTTAAACTTTACGAAAATTAAATAAATTCATTTGGAAGTCTTTTATTAGTTTAAAGAATATAAAACAAAGTAAAACAAAAAATATATTCAATGAAACAAACCAAAACAAAAGCAAATTTTGAACTATCGACGTAAATTATAAATAATGCTACAACAGCTATTAGATTGTTTATCCTAACGGATGATTAGTCTAAAAATTAATCTAATTAGTAGAAATCTGCGTATTTTATAAACTTTGTAGAACCAGCATTAATGGTTTAAGAGATAACTACTAATAATGAAAGACAAAGGCAAAGTAATTACTTCTCGAAAGCGTTTATTTTCGATCTGTACGATTCAAAACTTGAAGTCAAAATTCTTGATATTGGTGCAAAGACGTATACAGTTAAGACGTTTGAAAATGTAAACGATGTGAAACAATGTGACACTGATCAGCTTTGAATCTGCACGAAGGAAAATAATGTAGTAATGTTAGATGATGTGTGAAGTGGACGTGAAGTTATATCTGTTGGTATTTAAAACATGTTCATCAGCATTCATTCTTTATACCGAATGATATAATTCAATTCACTGCACACAAAGTCACAAAGTACTATAGAATGTATTTTTAATGTTTCATTTTTCTCAGTGGAATCAAAGACGAGATAAGCTCATTTTTCTACATGCATCGTCGTTAGTGATATACTCATGTATAATTTTAACATATTTCTCTTACTTTGAATAGTATTTTCGGCGAAACGATGTCGTGTATAAAATTAAGTATAGACGCAATTTTCAAAACCAAAATTCATAATAATAATAACACAAAAAAAAAAGATTTTAAAGAAAAAGGAATGAAAATAAGTTAAAGAGTAAAAAAAAGGTAAACCAGTGCGCGAAGTATAATCACAGTACTATCAAAAATAGTATAACATAATGTCTCACGACTTATATAATTTCCGACACTTTACTCGTAGTGATATTAGTATTAAGAGAAGAATTGTAAACGGTGAGGTGCATTTATATTATTATGTATGGTATGACTGTGATGTATATTGCGCAATGGACATTAGTAAAATTACGATAATATTGCGTCCCTATGTAGAACAAGTTCAAACAAATCCTACAGAATAGCTTGGTCATTTCTATTCTATTCGACAATTATCTCAAATTTTAATCAATGATAATTCATTTTACGTTTTGATTGTTTGTATAAGAGAGCAACAATTACTTATATATATCATTTAAAAAGTATACAAAAATTGTTGAGATTAATTCATATAAACTACTATTATCCGTAAGGGTTCAGATTATATTATTAGATAGTCTACTTGACGCGATAATGTTATCATGAAATGTCTAATTGCTAATGATTTTTGTACAATTATTAATTTAGTACTATTATAATTAATAGATCATTGAGTACTTTATATAAATGTTATGATAAATTAAATGTTTAATTAACAGATATAAATATAATTTATATAAAAGCGAAAGAATATATCATGTTTAAGAAGTTATTTCCATGTGATACGAATCTAGTAATATACGAAAATTGGAAACTATTCGAACAAATTATAGACAATTACTTTCTCTCATTAAGTTAATGTTAAATGTTACAAAATATAAATGAATATTGTTGAATTATAAATTATTTACGACAACATATATTGACACTTAAAAATATACTAAAAATCTTCGCTGTAATAAATTGTTTACAGAAAAATAAACATTTGTATGATTTACTCATTTCCTTATCATATCTTTCGCAGGACAATTTCATTCTTACGAATTAATCAACTTTGATTTTTGAACATTTGACATAGAAAATTAAATATATGTTTGGTTAATAACAAGTATTTTTCATTATTTTCATTTTTTTTTATTTTTTATGGTAATTAATGTTTGTTGTACAATGTATAAAGAGGAAAATTCTTTTCTATTAAATATACGTAATACCATCGATACTTCTGTTACAATCTTATTTAATCATTAATGTAAGAATATTAAGACTATTATAATACGATTGTCAGTCTTTTTTGATTTGTATATAAATTTGATATAATTTGTAAATCTTGATAAGCATTTCGATAATACTTCTAAAAAATTACAAAATATAATAATATAACTTGTTATAATTTAATATTCTTACATCTCACAATTACATTTATCACGCAGTATTTTATTACATCTAATCTAGTAAGGAAAAACCGAATTTAATATTTCTAAATAAGTTTAACTAAAGTTATGTATTTATTAGCTAAATAATTTCAAGTTTGTTTTATTTCTTTTTTTTTTAATTTATAAGAAAATGAATAATTTTGCAAAAACAATTACTTGATATATACTGTTTTATCATAATAGATGACGAAATTATGAATCCCAAATGTTTACAATATTAAATTAAATATTTTTTGAAGACAAAAAATCGAAAAATATTATTAACATAAAACATGTATTGTTATATATTAAAAACTATTTTATCTTATCCACTATGTTTCACATACATAAGAATATGTTCTTATAAATATATAAATATATTAGAAATATGTTTTTAATACTTTTCACATTCACTACAAAATTGATAAATTACAAATTCAATGTCACACAAAATGTTACCTTAAATCTCCTTAAGTATTAATGACTTTAATTCAGATATAACTTGTTCAGAATAATTCGCATTGACTTTAATAATTTAATTTTAAATCGATATATTATGTAATGAGTAAGTATACGAAAATTTGAGCATTCAAGTTTCTTATTGTATTGTAAAAATTTATTTAAAATAGTTTAATTCTGAGCCATCCAACGGGTTTTATATATAACTCTTTGGATATAAGTGTCATATCTCTGAGTACATAAAGTCTATTTGTTGTTTATACATTATAAAATCTAAAAAGATTTAATCAAATTATATTCGTACTCTAATATTTATTAGAGGCTTTCAAAGAAAGTAAAATTGACTCATTTGAAACATAAAATTCCTTGAAAAAAACATTCATGAAAGATCATGAAAGTATCTGGCGAATCGTAGAAAATTTTAATATGACATTATTAATATTCTAATATAATATTTGTTAGCTCCACAGACGATGATGAATTTACGATGAACAAGTCTTCACGATGTGCAATAAAATGATATATAACGTCCATTTACAGTAAGTTCTAAAATTAAATGCGGCTTCATTTATCCCCTTCCTTTCTTATTGCAGAAGCGAGACAGCAAGCTAAAACTACTCCGGCAATCTGCAAATGCATAAGAATTTGTATTTGAAACTAAATTTACAAGTAATTATAACTAAAATTGTAGTAAATAAACATTAAACAATAAATGAACAATAAACTAAATAAAGAAAATAAATTAAGTTAAATAAACAATAAACTAAAATTCTAAAAGTAATAATATATTTTTTCTCATATGTGCATCGAAAACACATCTTTTCTTCCTTCAAAGGCGGAACGAAAGTGGTACTTTCTCTCCCGAGGGAGGTAAAGTATTTTCATCCCTCAAATATCGTAATGGAAAATTACTTTTCATCCCTAGGAATAGAGAGTAGGGATAAAAAGTTACTTTCCCTCCCTAGGGAGAAAAAGTGATACTTTCATCTCAATTTTCGGGGAAGAATAGATCTTTTCAATGCACTTGAAAAAATATCGTCCGCAATTAGGAAAAAATTGCCAATTTGTGAGATTGCTACACTCGTCTAGAATCAACAACTTTTCTCCCTAGTTGCGAAATATACTATTTTATGAATCCTCATGATATCAGAACAAGAACTTATGAGAAAATTACATGAATAATGATTTTCATGGTTGGGATCAGGGCAGAAAAGTATTTTTACTGCTCTAGGACTAAAAAGATCACTTTTCTGCCCTCGGGCGCAAAATTGGTCTTTTCCGCGCTTTAGACAGGAAAGTGCTTTTTCGGCCCCGATTCCAGGTATAATAAATATATATTATAAACAAAATTACCTCTATCAATGCGACTCCAATACCAACGGCAATTAAAATAGTCGCACTTTTGTGAATAATCTCCTGCAATTTTTCAAAGCAACCCTTGTTGTTTATTTTGTTACCATACATTTTGCAGATTTCACCGGGCTGTATATCCTTGCAGCAAGAACTTGGTAAAGACAAATTAGAAGCAAAACCGGGATTTCTAGTCCAGTCATCAGCTTTATCAATGCCACAGCATTCAAACTAAATTAATAGCAAACAATAAGATTGGTTATTTTGGTTTGTTTAATCTTTCGATCGATTCAAAGTAATTTGGATTCATCACCTCCATCTGAATGTGATCCCAAGTTAGTATGTCAGCTTTAGTATAATTTTGCATGGATTCCTCTAACGACTTTCTCATCGTTGCGTTAAAGTCATTTTTGAAAACTGCCGCGGCAATTCCTACAGCCAGCTCAATGACGAAAATGATCAGCAAAAGTAAGGAGAACTAGAAATATTTATTGTAAATATTTTTAAATTTTATTTAATAAAAGTTTTTTTTTTTTTTTTTTTTTTTTTTTTTTTTTTTTTTTTTTTTTTTTTTT
>JABFPJ010005630.1:0-11965 GCA_022817425.1 Gryon sp. ZL-2020
AATTAAGAATTTAAAAATTTCTACTTACTAATTACACCTGTAATTAATAATTCAAAAATTTCTAATTATTAATTACATCTATAATTATTAATTGAAGAATTTTCAATTATCAACTACATTGTAATTAATAATTCAACAATTTTCAATTACTTATTACACCTTGTAATTACTAATTTATAATTAGTAATTACTAATTTTGGTCATCCCTGGTTTTATATATATATGAACAATATATGAACCTTTTTACTAGGGAAGTACATTTTGTTTTGTATATTTCCGAAAATTAAATTGAATTTATTGTCAAGAATAACTGAAATGCAATAATGCATTTGAGAAATATATATGTATATATATATATAATTTGCATAAATGTACTTATTGAATACATGTACATAAACATGTAAATGAAATATTACAGTGGACTATATGTCTAAGACGTTGTAGCATTGAATTCTAAGTGGCGCTAATATATATTTCAGGAGGAGTTCACATGTCGGCATCTCGGGGCTCGCCTCCAGGTAGTGGCAATTCAGTATCTGGCAGCGGACAAGGCTCTGCATTAAGCACAGGCCTGAATTGCGGTCAGGGTTCCCCGGGGACAACTTCCGGCAGCGGCAGTGCATCCGGAAGTGCTGTCTCTTGCGTCGCGACCGAAGGAAACGGCGCTGAGACCTCGGACTGGCGAGGAGCTCACAGCATCGCTGCTTTGAGACGCCGCGCCTCCGACGCCTCGCAGCAGTACAGCCCCCAACCGCCACCCCCGCCTGGACCGCCGCAATACGCTCACGACTTGGAATATAGTTCTGTGTATTAAATTCAACCAACTCCCAACCCCGACTCTCATTTCATTAGCTGCTTTTCTGCTTGAACTGCGCATTCAAATCGTATACAAAAGTGTCTTATGTTGTTACTGTACTTCGGACCAAGCTGTTGGCATTTACTTATTTTTTTTATTCCTTTTTTTGTTACCCTAGTAAAAATTGAAATCGGGTTGAAATGTGGGCCTAACATGGAAACCATACTACAGATTCAGATCGGGTATACTAATGAAAATGAAGTCAAATTAGGAAACCATACCCGGCCCTGATCGGGTATACTAATGAAAATGAAGTCATTTTAGGAAACCATGTCAGGCCCTGATCGGGTATATTAATGCAAATGAAGTCAAACTAGGAAACCATACCAGACCCTGATCGAGTATACTAGTGAAAATGAAGTCAAACTAGGAAACCATACCATGCCCTGATCGGGTATACTAATGCAAATGAAGTCATTTTAGGAAACCATGTCAGGCCCTGATCGGGTATATTAATGCAAATGAAGTCAAACTAGGAAACCATGTCAGGCCCTGATCGGGTATATTAATGCAAATGACGTCAAATTAGGAAACCATACCGGACCTTGATCGGGTATACTAATGCAAATGAAGTCAAATTAGGAAACCATATCGGGCCCTGATCGGGACCCTATGTGATTTCTTTATAATGAAAAAAAATTCCAGATGTGGGATTTGAACTCGCGTGCTTCAAATTTTCAAGTCTCTGACTTAGCCTCTTTACCTACAACTTCGATTAAGTATGGTCAAAGTGTGGCTACGGCATAGTTACCAGGTCGGGGCCCGAAGAGACCAAACCATGTGTCAACCATATCGTGGTAACCAGTTTTGGTCCAGATCAGGCACAGGCCGAGAATCCCATTATATGGAATTCCCGGAATGGGCCATATCTGGACTACTTTGGCCATCCTTGGCCCTTATTAGGACCGCCATTTTTCAAACAAATTTAAAAACTCGCGTAATCCTGTTCTGGCCTTAATCAGGCTCCGATCAGGCAATTAATCTGTTTTCTGGGGTTTTAATTAGGCAAACCCCATCAGGGCCACATTTAAAACATGGCATGCCCGATTCCAATTTTACTAAGGTTATTTAAGGTCGATTATTTATTGTATCAACTTTTATAATCAAAGTTTTAATGATGTTATTATCGTAGCATTTTATATTTTGTATGTCATATCGACTGTTACATAATGTTGCTATTTAATAATTTTTTGTTATTAAAAATAAAAGTAAAAGGTAAAGTTTTTTTTATGTTTCATTTATAAATGTAACAGATTGAAAAATGATTATGAGCAATTAAATTGACAAATTTCAGAATTATCTATGTGGCTTTAATGACCGTAAAAACTGAACATTTTATTTAAGCCAATTGTTTTTTAATTAAGCCGCAAAAAGTGAAAAAAAATGAAATAATTAAACCGATCAACTGATTCTGTTGATTTATGCAATTCAATATTCTGCATTTCCATATTTTGTACTAATAGTACGATTAATACAATAATTCGTCAAATTTGCAGGCAAATATTAAAATCAACTAAAAATCAGTGGAATCAATCAATATTTGCAGATACTATGATAACTGATAAAAATTGAGTCTTCTCAAATGTTAAAAGTACATATGTTATTACTTTAGAATTATTATACATAAATTCATAAGAATCAGTTATTACACTAATTATACGATTGTTTCGTGGAAACATATAATTAGATTATTTGCCAATTTTGCATAGAAATATTTCAATTGGATAAGCTACTAATGAATTGTTTAAATTAGTGCTTATAATCAATCATAATTGAATATATAAAATATTATTCGTTATTGCATATCAAAAAAACTTAATATTTCGAACTGAATCAAAAAATGTTTTTCATTTTTGCAAATTTTATACCAGAACGTTAATTTTTATTTAACCACTAATTTGTTTAAACAAATTTGCCCTTTGATTTGGCAACAATCAAATGAATAATATAAAAAAATTGATTAGTGCAAATTATGAAACCTTTTAAATATGAACAATATTTAGTCTAACGCAGAATTTAAACTAATTTACAGGAATTATTATATAAGAATAATTTGTATTTAATTTAATCTGCGCTTTTATTTAATCAAAAATAAATGCAACTGAAATGAGTTAATTTTTTTGTCTTGTCCAATTCAATTATGATTATAAAATACTAATCTTCCTGTCAGTCAAACGTAAATCCAAAAATAATCACAATTAAAAAGTAAAAAAAAAAAAAAGAAAAATATAATTTTAAATTGAAAATATGACCTCGATTGAAAAAAAAACGTGCATACAAATTTTTTGTACAATTTTTATGTCCAATTGTACAAAATAAGTCAAAGTGACGAAGTTTATTTATTCTGGCTGTTTCATTACAAGTATTATCAATTTTATTTAGTCAATATGCTTTATTTAGACAAAAACAACATCAATAATATAAATTTCATCAATATCGTGTGAATTAATTATAAATCACAATTAAAAAATAAGTTTGACTGAATAATAAAAATTAAACTTAACGAATTTATAAGTAGAAATGATTTGCAATTTTATCGTTTGATTATAGTGTAAAATTACATTTAATGAAGCAATTAAGGTTTTATTATATTAGTCATACACTATAATTAAAATGATAAATATAATTGAATTTTCGTTGACAATCTGCAGATTTGCACACAAAGAATGAAATGTACGAAAATATAGAATAAATTAATTTCATACAGAAAAAAGTACATGCAAAAACAACTAATTATTAATAAACAAGCAATTATTTTAACGATCGTTGCAAATGATCGAACTCGATAAATAAACTTTTGCTGCTTTTTGGTCAATCTTAATAATAATTATAATTTATATGCTCAATTTTTGCTAATAACAATCGCAAATTATTAGTGTAATCAACGAGTAACAAACGCAATATTAAATCAAATTAAATTATATTACTTCACTCAACCCAGTAATGACATAACCAAATCTTTTTCTTTTATTTATTCAAATAAACAATAAAAAAAAAGGATCGTAAAAATGGTTCTCCATTGAATTTATTTAAGTATCGTGTAATTTAAGTTATCTTACAACGCAGTTCAAGCAAAATGTAATGTAATTAATTAATTATATATTGTTATCTTAATTATTGTACTGGTTACACGTTAATTTTCATATTTAAAATAATAAAATATATTCAGGAGTTACATTCATTATCATCTAATTGTGTTTCTCAGTTTAACGCAATTAATTTTTGCTGTTTAATTCAATTGTTTGCATTTGTTTTTATTGCATACAAGTATATTCTATTTCGTTGATTTGTTCGTATTTAAAGAAGTCAATTAGATGAAAATGATTGTCAGCGTTCTGCAGCATTCAAGATTGTAGTTGTTTCTGATTAGGATAAACATTTAACCAGCTTGTACAATTTATTTGAAAATCCTAATAAACTGCGAGCTTCAATATATTGTTAAATTTAATCGGTAATTTAACAATGGGGAGAATAAAGTTTATTATTTTTCAATTATACAAAATTTATAATTTATCAAAAAAGCACAATTTCAAACTTCAACTTTTTTTTATATCATTTTAAATCTAACATTTTTTTCATTAATTTACTATTAAAAAGTGTTCATTTGAGATGATTTATAATAACCACAAAACAAAAAATATATTGCGAATATATGGTTAATATATTTTGGATATATTTTTCCTTTGAAAATATATTCTTAATATATTCATAATATATTCATGACATGTTCTTAATATATTACGAATACATTGTTCGTATATTCTGAATATATTTTTTCTATAAAAATATATTAATAATATATTTATAATATATTCATGATATATTCTCAATATATTCATAATATGTTGTTAATATATTTAAAAAAATTTCCAAATTTATATTTTTGGCATTATATCGTGAATATATTGTCAAAGAAATATGGTTAAAATACGTTTTTAATATATTATTATTATATTCTCATTATATTACTATATTAAAAATATATTAAGAATATATTAAGACTATATTAAGAATATATTAAAAATATATTAAAAATATACTAAAAATATATTTAGAATTTATTCAAAATGTGTTCAAAATATATTAAGAATATATTCGCAATATATTTTTTGGATTTTGCTTGGAAAATTGATTATGTCAATAACTCTCCATCATTATATATTGACAAATAATTCTAACATATAAAATAAGTTTATTCTTCCCGTATGTTTTACCAATGGACTGACACCAGTGATTTGGCGATCATCTTTTTGATTCGACGGGCATCGGTATAATAATAAGAGCTGTTTTAAAATGCATAAACAATTGAATGTTCATCGACAGACAGAAGAGAATATCAATGTTGTCCATCGAATCTATAAAATGAATGACACATGTGCTCACGTTGTTACTATGTGACGCATAAACGTATACGATAAATAAATTATCATAATATACGTGGCATTGTAAATATAATAATTAAAACAAATTGTCAAAAGAAACACATAATGTAAGACATAATTAATAATTCGATTGTTCAATTAAGACATACAATCTTACAGTTTATACTTTCATTTCAATTTTACATTTCTGCTTCATTTCATTGTAAAAATAATTACTGTTATAAAGCAATTTTGTTAGTTTTGTAATTTTAAGGGCAACAAATGAATAAATACTTGATTTCTACACAGAAAGTATTTTGTATATATAAACTGTAATATTTAATTTTTAAAGTTTGATCAAACTTTTTTATCATACAAAACTAAAAGTTTGTTTAGAAGTGTAAAATAATTTTAAAATACGTAGTACTTTTATAATTTTGTAATCGTCGAATTTAATAAAAGAAAATTGTTTTCAAATTGAAATAACAGTGATGTGTGATATAATAAGATTATATATTTTAATTGTACAATCCGTATGATGACGATGGGATTTTTGTCTTTATATGAGTCTTGAAATCCGAAACTAAAAAGATACAGATTCGTAGTCGTGACGCAAATGAAATTATATATATCATTCTTTGTTAATCATTATGTTACATTGTTTTGATTAACTGAAAATTACAAAATTGAGATTATAATTCTTCTCAATTATTTTGCAAAATTATTATAATAAAAATGAATTTTCAACAATTTATGTCATTTCTACTTTTTTTTAATTTAATTCTGAAAAACAATATATGTATTATATATTATATCTACATCTCAAATCTATTTTTCATTGCAAATAACATTTGTTCAATGAAAGATACATTTGTGGATAATGAAAATAATTTTGGTGCCTGAGAACATGAACTGAAGAATGATACAACCTGAGAATGACTTATTGTAGGATAAAAAGATGTATCTTACTCGTCACACCATTTTACTATCATAAAAGTACATTATTGACTTGAATGTATATCGATTACCTTAAATCAATGACTAGGTGAGACACATTGTAAATAAAGAAAACAATAAAAAAAATCATTAAGACACTATTGCAAATGCAAATCTCTTTTTTATAATCAATGTGATTGTTAATCTAGAAAGTAAGGTATTTATTGTACAACGATTAGTCGGCTGATTTATTATCACCGGAGTAAAATGAAAAATATATTGCGAGTATATCGTATATATCGTTCATATATTTTGAATATATTTTTTCTATCAAAATATATTCTTAATATATTCTTAATATATTCTTAATATATTCTTAATATATTCTTAATATATTCTTAATATATTCTCAGTATATTATGATATATTTTTATTATATTTAAAAAATGCTGCAAATATATTGTTCATATATTCTGAATATATTTTGTATAAAAATATATCCTTAATATATTCATAATATATTCTCAATGTATTCATAATATAGTTTTAATATATTTTAAAAGTACTGCAAATATATTGTTCATATATTCTGAATATATTTTTTATAAAAATATATTCTTAATATATTCATAATATATTCTCAATGAATTCATAACATATTTTTAATATATTAAAAATGCTGCAAATATATTGTTAATATATTTAGAATATGTTGTCAATATGTTGCAGCTATATTCTCACTATATTTGTATATTAAAAATATATTTAAAATATATTAAAAATGTATTAAGAATATATTAAAATAATATGAATAATATATTTTTCGTTTTACTAGGACAATTTTTGATTATTAATATTATTATTGTTATTATTATTATTTCAGCGATGTAGCTTGCTTGAAAAAAAGGGGTGTGATGTGGTATAATAACAATGAATAAGTTGTCGCGACGCGAATCGATTTATTCTAGTTACGAATTTTGACGTAGTGAAACGAAAATGAAAAGTTTACTTGAAGCATCTAAGTAAATGGTAAATTAATAAAATTAGAATATAGACAATTATTGATGTACTACAACAAACGTATACGATTTTTAATGTACAAAAAGTAATGTAGAATGCGGCGCGATTGTTTATTGATAAGCAATACAATTAAATATTATAATGCAGCGCGGTAAAGTGAGTTGAAGTAGAATCGTCCCATACTGACAATGACCGGAAATGGCACGTTTATGTTTTTATGGATGAAATTAGCAAAATCCGATCAATTAATAAAAATATGTAACTCAATAATATTGAATGAGAATAGTTTATGAAATAGTATTTTTATTCACCTGTCTTTGCATTTTTTTAAAATATATTTATCTATTTTGTTTATTATTGGGACTAGCAGAATAGCATGCGACTCTGGCGGATCTTTGGAAAACTAAATTTCATGGCCGCGGTACTACACGTTTTGTAATTCAAAAATACTTATTGTGTGAAAAAATGTTTTTGTCTTGAATATTTTTTGTTTATACACATAAATAATGATAGAAATAAGTAATGTGCTTACAATTTTTTTAATTGAAACAAACGCAGATGTGTAGTATGGCGATCATGACAGTACTGCAGCGCCATCTACGGATTCTGCTAGACCGAATATTTAAGCCTTAAATTTTAAGGCAGCGTTAATTCAACGAACAGATTTTGTCAATAAGAATTTGTTTCTTCTATTCAAATTGTATATTACAATAAATTGGTATTAAAATAAGTAGATGTATGCAAACTTTCACAACATTTCCTAAAAGGCGTACATGAAATTCATATTTTTAGCACCTACCTTTTGTTGACACAGCGGTTTATATAAATTATATGATTGATTAATATATACAATTCATAATTATCCATATTTATAATAATAATTTATATAAAAAATGTTCACTTAAGAAGATGGCAAAGTCGTTTTGCATCTTAAATTAAGTTAGGTTATGTTTATTTTTGTTTTTTGTAAATTATTTCACTATTGTAATATAATTTCGAATTTAATGAATTACTCGGTGTTTGTATCAAAAAAATGAACAGATTAGTCAATGAAATTTTGAATTTTGTTATCTCAAAGCTGAGAATAAATTTAACGAAAAAATATAGTAGAAAACTAGAAATCTGCATTACCATATTTTTTTGTTGAAGTTATTCTCTGCTCTGAGACAACAAAATTCAAAATTTCTTTTACCAATCTATTCGTCAATTGTGTACAAACACCGAGTGCTTCATTAAATTATAAAAAGTATATCGTAATTATGATATAATTCAGAAAAAATCGAGGTTAACATAACCTAATTTAATTAACATAACCTAAGATTTCAAACGAGTTGTCCATCCTCTTAACGGAAAAATAGTTAGTACACAAATTCATTTTATGTTGAATATAATAAATAATTAGTCGTCAAAACAATTGAAGACTTACCATCTGCATTCCACCATTAGCATCATCGCAGCACCTGGAGATGAATCACCGTAATTACAGCCAATAAGTTCCGCGAAATTCAGGTTATTGTTTGGATTCGAGCTGAAAATGAAGTAATAAAAACAAAAAAATTAATAAAATTAATGATGAATTATATTTGTTGTTTGCTTTAACAAATCTTTGAAAGTTTATAATTCTTATAAATTTATAAACATAAATTCATATGAAATTGCCCATTGTTGACCTTTTTTTCGAAATGATTGTTAGAAAATTACATATCAAATTCAAAATTCTATGTTTATCCAAATAATTACTTTTTTATATGAAAATATACAATGTATTTGAATTTTTTAATAGATTGATTTTTAAAATCAAGAGATACGGTAGTGTCTCGCGCCAAATACAAAGCGAGACATTACCTACCACAATATTCTTTTACCGAAAAATCGAATACTCATGTTATCAGATCTTCTTTTTTTTTTACTTTAAAATCCAAAAGTAATCTTTTTTCAAGAGTGCGGTTACTTCGGAGATAACAATAGCACTGAAGAAAATAGAAATCGATTTAAATTTCATCGAGGTGTGGCAATCGAAAGGAACCTAAAATTTACCGATTTTTTTAAGACCTTTTATGACGTCATTGATGAGGTCAGCAACGGCCGTTGCCATTGCTGATAAATAATGTTTTATTGTCATAATAAACCTTGGATTATTTCATAAATTTGTTTTCATAAATAAATTTCGATTTTGTGCACAATTTTTTAAAAATTATCATGAATTTTCGCATTTTGCATGATTTTTCGAGATTTTGATGAATTTTCACATTCGACATGTAATTTTATTATATATCTAAATTTTGAGATATTCATGAATTTTCACATTATTCATGAAATTTCGAAATTTTCATGAATTTCGACTTTTTCATGAATTTTCAACATTTTCATGAAATTTCAAGATTTCAATGAATTTTCACGTTTTTCATGATTTTTCGAGATTTTGATGAATTTTCATATTTTACATGTACATTTCGAGCTTTTCATGCATCTTGATTCTCATCAAATTTAGAGATTTTCACGACTTTTTGAATTTTTCATGCATTTTTACGATATTATGAATTTTGATATTTTTCATCAAATTTGGATGTTTTTAAGCATTTTGAGTTTTTAAAGTATCTTCACGATATTTTCGATATTTTGATGAATTTTCAGATTCGATATGAAAATTTCAAGTTTTTCATGAAATTTCAGAATTTTAATGAAATATCACATTTTTCATGATTTTTCAATTTTTTCATAATTTTCACATTACATGTAAATTTCGAGATATTCATCAATTTTCACGTTGTTCATGAAATTTCGATTTTTTCATAATTTTCAACATTTTCATGAAATTTCAAGATTTTTATGAAATTTCCATATTTTCGTAAATTTTCGATTTTTTCATGAATTTTCAAGATTTTCATAAATGTTTAAGATTTTCATGAATTTTGACATTTTTCATGAAATTTCGACTTTTTTATGAATTTTAAAGATTTTCATGAAAATAATAAATGTTTATGAAATTTTAATTTTTTCGTGGATTTTCACATTTTCCATGAAATTATGATTTTTCTTGAATTTTCGATTTTGCATGAATTTTCGAGATTCTCATGATATTTCGATTTTTTCATGAATTTTCAACATTTTCATGGAATTTCATGATTTTGATATTTTTTTCACATTTTTCAAAATTTTTCATGAAATTTTGATTTCTTCATGAATTTTAAAAGTTTTCATGAAATTTGAAGATTTTAATACATTTGCACACTTTTCATAATATTTCCAGATTTTAATGAATTTTCATATTTTGCTTTAAATTTCGAGATTATCATTAATGTTCACATTTTTCATAATTTTTCGAGATTTTAATAAATTTTCACATTTATCATCATTTCATTTATCAAGTTTTCAAATTTGATTAATGGATAAATTAATTTAATTAATTAATTAAATATTAATTAATTTATTATTTTTATTAATTTTTTGGATAAACTAAACAAACAAAACAACAAAATAATAACAATTGCATTAAAAATGAAAAACGCCAAGTATAAAGGTTTATGTAAATATATAACAAATCAAAACACATACAAATAAACACATATTTAAAAAAAAAATAAAAAAGTGTCTAAAAAAATTCTAAAAAATAATAAAATCTGAAATAAAAAATCTAAGTACTTAATAATATATTTATTGCACAACAAAGACAGCAATTATAAGATCGCATTAATTACTCAATCTATAACAATTTAGTTAGCTTTATATTTTAATTAATTTCATTCCATTATTTTTTGTAATTTCATAGATTTTGAAAGATTAGAAATACTATACGAAAGTAGAAAAGCTAATAGAATTAACTTATTAAATTTGTTGAAGAAATTTCAATGTTTACATACATTTCCAATTTTTCTATGAATTATCATGTTTATATATGGCTGAACAAAAGTATATGTTCGTAGCACGAAACAATATTATATCTCTGGGATTTGTTTTTGTGAAAAATGTATACAAACTTTGAAATGAATTCCTATGTTGTCTAATAATTTTGAATGTTCGAAAGATACGTACTCATCCGCTCAACCGCATGATCATACTCAATAAATGTATACTAACAACCGTGGTGGCGCCACAATCAAGATACCGGCGTTGCGTTTATCCAAGTTACCGACCGTCGATAATATAATTGCAATTCTCAGTCGGTACTTTTTAAAAATAAGCCATATTACTGTATGATAAAAGTTACATTATTATTACATTTTCTGCAAATCATTATTACAAAAGTATTGTCCTTCAATTGCAAAAAAAAAAAAAAAAAATAAACAAACAAACAAACAAAACAAAAAACAAATAAAAATAAGTTTATTTAAAAATCTGAATCAAATATTTCCTGAAGTAAACAAGCATTAACTTACACTTGACTTTCAACAATAAACAATGCAAATCCCAAATTATTTACTTAGTTTCTAACTTTCTATCATAACATTTTGCATTCCAATCCAATTTCTCATTGTTTCTTTCCCTTTAATTACATATCTCAGACAATGATGCTAATACCAAAAGCGTTATTTCTCTCCCAACTTGTTCCCAAAGATTCCGTCAAACGATTATAATAATTACAACCTGTCCTTCTCTCTTGCCTGAGTCCACGCAACCTTCATCTTCTCACCGCCAGGCGTCAGATCGATCGAAAGAAGAAGAAGCAAAACAACCAACCCATCTCATTCTCATTATCGATAATCAGGCTTCCGTTGTAACCCGCGATTTCTCGCGGCATATGTCTCTCTCTCTCTCTTTCTCTCTTGCGATCTCATGTGTGTCGGTTTTCTAG
>JABFPJ010005631.1:0-11963 GCA_022817425.1 Gryon sp. ZL-2020
ATTTTCATTTTGTTAAACATATACAAAAAGCACATTGTATGCAATAATAATAATCTTTTATTTTATATCATTCGTTTAATATAAAACTGCCTTATCGATGTTTAAACTGACTACATTTTACATCGCATATTTGTCGGTATAGCACTTTGCATTATAATTTTTGTACGACTTGTCATCTATCGCGCAATCATCATTCGGGCATCCCGTACGTCCCCTTGTTTAATTACTTTATTTTATTTACTCCGGATGATAATTAAGATTTCTTTAAACCAGTCGATACTAATACTCAATTGATCTTACGAAGCAATTTTTTTTAGTTTCTTGTGTATATGTGTTATTAGCTTACAAAAAATTATTTAAATATTTAAATTAATTTAATTATAACAAATACTTATTTTTTCAAGTATATTATATTAATCTATGTTTCTTGTCTCGAAATGTAATTTGATTAATTTATTTAGGGTTTTTATATAAAAAAAGTTCAAAATATCAATTAAAACAATATTCAAGAATATCATAATAAAAAATATTATGGTAATTCTGCAGTGTTCTTTATCGAAAATGTAAAACTTATACCACATTAAAATGAATTTGAGTAAGGAAAAAGTTCAAAATAATACGACTAAAGTAATCATTTATTGTTAATACCAATTTGATAGTTTTTCTACTTGAAATACAATTATAACTTTATATGACTATTCAATTATGTTCTTGCAACCTGTAGCTTCTCTGTTAAACATGAAACAAATATCAGATTTGAATTGTGCTGTCAAATATAAAATATTCTGTTTATTGGTCGATAATACTACAAATTCTTTGACGCTGACCATTCCAGATCTATTTCTGAACCTTCAATCAAATGTCCTATTAAATTGGCCTATCCACGTCTCTACACCTACTTCGTTAACTATATGAGAAATCAATCAATTCGAATGCCTATTCCAATTCAATTTTTCCTTCAGCCTCTTTGTCAAATATCAATGATTTCAACGCCTTCAACACTTCGCTCAACATCAATTATTTAATCAACCATTCAATCAACATCATTCATTGGGAATGTTATACAGATACTCTGTCACACACCTCTAATTAATGAAATGAGTTCAAGTGTTCATTCGACTATTCAACAATTTGCGAAAAACCATTCAACTTCAAGCATTTAATCAACCTCAAGAATTCAATCACCTTGGACACTTCAGTTAGCTACAATCTTTTAAAATTGTTTGCTAAGCTACTTTTATAATTTGTTTAAAAGATTTTTTAAATTTTATATTTTTAATCAACCACTTGATTTTATAAATTCAACTTATGTTAACAATGTTTTTATTTATATATCTTCTGCTATTCAATCAACTGTCCAAATAACTTTTATTCACTCATATCCGAACTATAACTATCAGACTTTCTTTTTAAAGGTACATTATTGACTTACATCAACTTATCATAAACATTCGGCATCCGTGCGGTATATAAAATATGCTTTTATGCGCAAGCATATTTTGTACCTAAAATAATATAACATTAAAGGATGGGATATGGTAATAAGAAATGAAATGTTGAAGTAAATAAGACGAATAATTAACATCGATAATAACATTTTATTGTCTGAAGTTAATAATGTTATATAATACGCTTCACCTTTTTCTTAGCACAAATAAGATTTTCACTTATTAAAAAAGAGTTTCAATTGTTTGTATATTCTTAATTACTGGAAACAAAAATAAAGGAATTATATATAAAACGATTCCGACATATTTTTCACAACTCGTAATCACGCTCGTAAATTATATATCGTGTATTTTATTTACAATCTACTTATCTTAATATTTTTCGTTGTAATATGTTGAAAATATTTCACGTGCGTGCTTGCATACAGAGCTTCTAAAATTACTATATTAACTGATTATGTAATGAATAACTTAAAATACATGACAATATAAATAATTAAATAATACAATATTATAAACGCTTTCTATCAATTTTAAATTCGACTTTCGAGAAATCTTTAATTAATTTTATTATAACATTACAATTTTCACATAATAAAAAATCAAAAATAAGTTTTGTAATCATAAATAAATTTATGATTATAAAGTAATTAATTAATCATTTGTATATTATGTGAACATAAAATTAAATTCATTTATATCATTAAAACAATTACAGAACGTCTGTGAAATTACAAAAACCTATAACACTAATTTATAAACTCTAAATTTATAAATTCAGCGGAGTACAAATTTTAGTTACATATGATTACTTAAACTTGGTGTATTAGATATTATATTACATGCATAATTAAATTTTCTTCGTATTGCATATAAAATCTAGTCTTTCTCAACATGTATTAATGATGATTGTAATCCACAGCTTTTTTTTATACGATGTATAATTTTGAATATTTTTTAACATTTTCGCTTTTCCAGTTTGTATATACATGTATATAGGCAATTTTTGCATTAATATTGAGGATATATTTACATGTAATAGATATATATATAATGATCATACAGGATCGCAATTATTATTTCTCTACAAATGAAAACAGAGCGAATAGAAATTCTATTTCTCAATTACATTTTTCCATGAGCTCTGCTTTTTTTTTAACGCTGAATGGTACACTTAAATTTCGTTCTACATCGTCGAAAAAAGATCAAAAACATAATTATATCGTGAATAAATGGGAATTATTATAAAATGTTAACTGGATTGATATAAATTAAACGTAAGAATATTTGGCAGTTGGCACAATTTTGATTAAAAATTGGTTTTTGTTTTTAATTTATTTATAAAATACTTGTTTATATTAATTAATCTCTTGGTTTTGAAATAGTAATTTAATATGAATATGATGCTCGAAGAATGAATAGTGAAAAACAATCTGACTGCACGGAATAATTCAATATGAATAATTAGTGAAACAAGATAATCAATGAAAATAAATGAAATAAAATTTATATATATATATAGCTCTCATGTGGCTAGCTTATGTTTTTGAATACACAGTGAAATCTTGATAAACTCATTAAATACTGAAACATGGATAATCTGATTGTAATTCCTGTTTATGTATTTCGGGACATTCTCATAAAAGAATAATGAATTATTATTTTATAATATAACAATTTTTTCTCTCCACTTTAAACTTATCGATAAGCGCGAATAATAAAATCAATATTGTATTATCACTTTTACAGTTTTGCGCTATCGCATCGACAATGTGCACAAAAATATGTATTTTTCCATATAAATGATAGAAAAAGTAATTTCAGATAATGTCAGTTTTCTATTTTAAAAGCCTCGAGAAAATTGTGGCAGTGATAATTTTGAAATATAATCATGCCAGTTTGTGCAAGCAATTTGGCATGGAAAATACATGTTGATAAATCATTTAAAACAGTCGCAAAACACACAGTTTATATACTTGCAAACAAAACAAAAGTATGTGTTAAATTTGAATTTGATATGTGTTGATAAAGATTATATACAAATGTTATAAAGATGATATCTTATAGTATAATTTTTTGGAGTATACAGTTATTACAACATTCGATTGTTTTATTTACAATAATTATGATATTTATTTTTTTGTTCCTTCTTTTGCGATTAACTTATACCTTAAAAACGTTCACCGTGCTTTTACATTCACATAATTTTCGTAACCCCTGCAGCAATACATTCTCGAGTCACATATGGGACCTTAATGTTATATTATTGTCATTAGCACTGTCTTGATATTCAGCAAAATACAAAGTAACTCAAAAATTAAACCCATACTAGTATTTTATAATAGAATAATATAATATAGTTCATCACTCTTAATATTTTTTGTAATAAGTTTTAGTTTTTTTGTGGTATTATTTAGTTATATATTTTAGAAATTAAATTACGACAATTTCTTAGTAGAAATTACAATCGGATTGAAATATGGTTTCTGTGTGGCAACCATATCAGTCAACAGAATCTTGATTAGACCCTAATCAGGCTATTCAATTAGATTAGTAAATAAACCCTTACTTCTTCTATCTTTAGTTCAAAGTTTCTACTTGGATTTTACTTTCTATTAAGTTCGACAAAATCACTATAGCTTTATCGGAAATCCAACAGGGTCGAATTGGAATTTTTAATCAATAAAATGTGGTCCAAGTCAGACCGAATTATTGATATGAAATGTTTGATCTAATTCTAATTTCTACTAAGGATTTTTTTATGTTAATTAATATATGTATATTTAAATTGCAATATTAGCAATAATTTTTTAATTCAATAATATGATGTTGTTAAATTTGCAATATCAAATTTTTAAACGATATAATATGAATAGGGTTTTTATTGAAGTATTGAAATAAGTAATTATTATTTGATTACTTATCGATCTTACATATAAAATATGTAGAATATAATGTCGTTTAAAATTTGGGTTTGAAGTAATAGACAACCTGTTCCTATATTTTTTTATATAAAAGTATCAAAATTAGGACAATTTATAATATGATTTGGTATTTTTAAGTATACACAAAATTCTTTCAGTTTTCAAAATATTTTATGTGTATCAATTAATTGGTTTTAATTTTAGTTAAAATTTGCATAAATTATTTTGTATCTTTATTTATGATACTTTTTAAAGATATTTTTCAGATTAAGTTTTTGTTTAGCTTATTTGAATAATCATATGATTAATATAATTTTTGAATAAATTAAAAATTGTTTAAAGCATTTGTTTGGATGTATTGTTCAAACTCATCAGTACATATATTTTCCCGTTTACCCGAACTGCAGACGTTTCACTAGGAAATATTAATACATTTGAACATTTTTTATGCTTACATGTAATAATTTTATATATACTTTTATTATTTAAAGTAAACTTCCGTTTACGCATAATGCATGAAATGACAACAGTTATACTTTTTTAGCGTGCTAAAAATTGTATTTAGTTTTGTTAGCTTGCTAAAAAGTTTCGTTTTGTTTATCATTTTTAAACGGTATTTTTATTAGTATTTCAATATTTATTTGAACAAAATGTTCATGAATAAATAAAAGCTGAGTATTAAATTTCGTTAAAAAAGTGAAATGATGATATAAATATATTTACGAAGAATTTGTATAAAATAAAAATATTAGTCAGAAAAGTAATAACATTTTGCTCATTTATATATAAAGTTAAATATATAATATTTGAATTCGTGATATAAGTATGTGAAATATATATGAACATTAATAAAAATGTCATTTTTCATAAAAAAGGAATATAATTATTGATTTAAAATTTCACAACAAATTTTTTTCTACAATGTATAGTGATTAATGAGAAGGACGTAAGAGAATAGAATTGATCTTGATAATATTCAGAGACTCAGTGAATAGAGCTAGGTCAGTAGATTAGCTATCTTAGTTATCAAAATTTAGCAGTATCAAAATACATATGAATATGCTTCTTGCATATAATGTTAAAATAACATAATATATTCCCATAATAACTAAATTTATATTTACATTTTGCATGACAAAAAATAAAATTAATTTTGAAAAATAATTCTTTTTTTTTCGATCTGTTCATATATACTTCATCTACTTTTGTTTCATACGAAAAAATACAGTAAATTAAAAGTATCATACATTTTTGTATTAATATGACGCTTAATTAAAGATATAAATAATATTTAGTTATATACATACTTGAACATATCGATGTGATGGAAATTAAAGTCAGCTGTTTTTGTTATTATTTATATAAAATAATCATATTTATGTTTCATTAAAAGCGGTAATTATTTAATGAGCGTTAATTAAAGTACACTCAAGGTAATGTTATGGGCCACTTATCGTTTAATTGAGAATGTACAAATTCCGCATTTGATATATGCAGAATATTTTTCAATTATATACAAATCTAATTCATTTATTTTATAGTACAATCTTTATAAATAAATCATGGTCTTTATAGTTGTTTTCATCTATAGATTCAACTTTGTGGTAAATTGAATTTCAATACATTTAAAATGTCATATGTTCATCACATACGTTCTTATATAAAAAAATGAGTATACCAGTTAAAATTTTACTGTCATATGTATTCATCAAGTATTTCGTTTGCTTTGCAATGCATTTTTGCACGCAAAAAATTGCTACGACTATAGAATTGTAGACGATGCATTTGCCGCATATGTAGGCACAACTTGTCATCGCCTTTATAGGAGCCAAAGGTATAGTATCATCTGCGGATGATTTGTGAGATTCGGACAAAATGTATAGCAATTTTTTTGCGCTTGTTTCATACTTCATGAATGAAAGAAATGACTAATATTTAAAATCAGTCGAAAACATTTTTTTACAATTTTTTTATATTGAGAAAGTAATATCACAATTTGAACTAATGCAATTACGAGATTTCGTTACTATCATTTTTTTCATAACATAAATACACTGAGTAAAATTTGAGTAAAAACATTTTCATGCGATAATTGTACGATAATAATGAATATTGAATTTGATATAAATTTAAAAATATTGATGTCTCTTTTGTGCTTCATTAAATTATATTAATGTTACAAATTATTTGATTCTTACATTAAATAATTTGTAACATTTTAACTATATTCATGAAATAAATAAACACATTTTTAAAGTGTAATTTTTCTCAGTGTATGAATTCATTGTATGGAAAAAGAATCATAATCTTGATAAGACATACAAGACTATATAAAATTGTTTGTATTCATACTTATATATTACTATCACTCTGGATATATTTTTGCTCGATTATTTACATCATTAATTAATGAAAATATATAAATAGAACAAACGCAATTCTGCATTTCAGAGTTAAAGTGCAGGATTGTCACAATCAATAATTTTTTGTTGACTTGGATATTTTGTATCAAGCAAAAGCAACGCGTTTTTATACTAGGATAATATTCAATTTCAAAATCAACTGTTTTTTCTTAATTTTAACAAACATCAATATTCAATTTTTCTTTTTCTTTAATAAGTTAATAACAAATTTGGCCAAACATTAAATCTCATTTCCATTTGCTATATTGTTAATTAAACACAATAAATCATTAATAAATGAGTTATTTTACACATACGAAATGAATCAATTATTTGCAAGAATAACTAAATTCAAGTGTAAAATTACACTATATTACAGTAAAAGATCTTTGGTTTTTTCATTGAACTTTGTTTTCTATAATATAACAGCAATTAACAGAAATGGACAGACGAACTGCCAGTCAATACGTTTTGTTCTCGCGGCATTTAATTTGTCCCAAGGCGGTGAAATAGAGGGTACTCCTATTGGTCTTTCGGTACGATGGCTTTCATGAACGGGACCAGAACCGCTCATTAACTGAGTGGTTCCGTGATCGTCATGGTTGTCGTTAACGTTTTCGAAGATGTCACCGTTATCCTCGTAGGGCTTTCTGTTGATGATTTTTTTCTTCAGTTGTTTCGCAGGCTTCTTTCGAACTCGTACATCGACAACTTTAATCAGCGTTGTTGGAGTCGTCATTGAAGGCAGATGCAACTCTGAAAGACAAGAAAGACATTCGTTTACTTTGTTTCGTTTCTTTAATAAAAGAAACGTTTTTCTAAACTAATGTAGAATTCAATAAGTCAATGAAATGTTTGGTCTATAATACCGTTGAACATTTCTTTGTTAAAGTTTAGATCAATTTATTCATATTAAAGAGGTAAAATATATACAAATAATTGTTATTATATTTTGTCCAAAGTGGTATGAATAATTTATTATGAGATTTTATATTTATCCGATTATTGCATAAAGCAAAGAAGAATATCATTTGCAATTTTGTTTAATAACTTTAAAATTGAAGTAACAGTTAATTAACAAAATTAGTTATTCAGAGACATTTTTGAAAAATTAAAAAAAATCCAACGAATTTTAAATATTTCATATATTAAAATGTTCGTATTTTTTGAATTTTTTACAATATTTTTTAGAATATTGTCGAACTGTTTCCAATTCTTTGAAAGTTCTTTAAAACTTGTTAGAACTTTTTGAAACTCTTTAGAAGTCTTTGGAATTCCTCAGATCATTGCAATTCTTTAGAAACGTTTGGAACTCTTTGGAATTCTCGTTCATAACTTTTGTGTGACACCCTTTTGAACCATCAAAGTTAGTCTTTCTCTGATTGCATTATTAATATAGTTATTAACAATAAAATATCATCAGTCTAATTACATATAGTCATTGAATCAGTCATTATTTCCGGGTTAATTAATAAACTTATCATCTCTTACAAATATTATTCATGATCAACTAATCGCTAGTGATTATAAGTGATTAGTGGATTATAGATAATTGTTTATTAATTATCGTCGGCTGATGAATGTCTTATTAATAAGCCATAATAACTATTGATTTACCGTTCATCAAATCATTAATCATAATTAGTGAATGGTCATCTGTTGAATTATCAATAAGAATGAATAGTATTCAATCATCATCATTAGAATTTGTATTGTTTATTATTTCATGTAATTACTTTATTTCATTGCTGAATAAATGTTATTTCATTTTGTAATACAATGTTTCAATATTTAAATTATTTTCTGTATAAATTACTATTTTTTACAGTGAAATTTGAAAAGAGTACATTTTTATGATTTTTGGTTATCAGTGTATTGATTTCGTAATTTGAAAAAAAAAAAAAAAAAAAAAAAAAAATGAAAAAACACTATGTTGTAATGAACGATTACGTAGCAGTTATTGTTCATTACAACAAAGTTTGTGCTTTAGTTATTACAACTAATTTCACGAAAAACTTTTAGCTATAAAAACTACTTCCTCTGTACTTGTTACAGCAAGGATTGTATTGTGCAATTTGTACGTTATACTGTTTGAAATTGATGATTAATTGCGTGATATAAAGGACAGAAGATATAATTTATAAAAAGATATAATTTAAATTCTACTTTATTTATTTGTGCAAAAATAGGTGTGATTTAAATAGAAATCATATGAAAGCAAATGTGAAATTTGTAATTTGATTGCTTTTCTCTGTTAACTTTAAAATTTAATCAAATGTTTCAAAAACCCTTGATATAGAATAAAACAGATGAGAAGTTATAATAATCAATAACGTTTACTACATATTTATCTCTATTCGAACTTTATTAATTCTTTTCAATATATGATCAAGTATTCTACTCATAAATCAAATTAATTTTGAGTTAAATTAATCAGTAAAAGGTAATTCATTATTTTGCTTAAATATAATGCAAAAAGGATTTTCTCTTGTATATTTTGTGTGTATTCTATATTATTACAAATTATATTTTGTCACAATGAAGTAGTACATTAAGTAATAAATTTATATTAAATAAGACTTTTACAGCGATATATAAAATGTCTTAAATTCAACGAATTTACAACTGAAATTTAATTACCATACCTTGTAATCGAACTACTCCATCTGCTCTGCCCAGTGCGTTATCAGAAGCACAAACATAATTAACGAAGTCCTCTTTGGTCAGATAGCGAACTGTCAAGTTCATCAGCCATGTGTAATCATTCAGTGCGTGCTCGGTCATCACAAATTTTGTACTTGGTAACAATTTTTCCGGTGAATTGTAAAAAGAATTCTCTCGTTTCATTGAATCTGCATCAATTGAATTTTAATTATCGTCCGAACTAAATTTAAAACAAGTTTATACAACTGTATTATATTCAAAACTAAAAATAATTCAAAGTAATAAATATATATACTATAAAAGTGATAATTATACATATATACAATTTTGAAATTAAATTATAATTGAAACAACTTTAATATGTTGTAATAGAAATTAATTAAAAGTTGAATTATAGTAAAAAAAATATAAACTTCTATGTTTATTCTTTTTTCTATGTTGATAACATTATGAAATCAGAAGTTCGGATTAATATTCTCGAAACAATATACCTTGAATTTCAGAGGGAGTATTTCGGTACCAAGTGTTCATAGCGTGTGGAGAAGCTTCGACACTACATTGCAGCACAACATCGCTATTAACTGGAGCTGCTACAAGTTGGTTAGTGACCTTTATAACGGGTGGAACTAAAAAATAATTAAAAAAATATTAGAAATGTTGAGTTTAATTTAGTAGAAAAATGTCGAATATATATATTTTTTGCACTTTTATCGTATCTTCTATTTTTTATTGGAAGAAAAATATTGTCAGATAAATGGTTTTTTTCATACATAAAATGTTGAGATACGCTGTAATGATTACAGATGTTATTTAATTAAATTTTATTTCATGTAATCATCATTAAGTTTACTCAGTTGAAATTGAATTAAAAGAAACAATTAGATTTTTAACGGCAAAAGTTAATTTTACAAATTAATTTTATATCGATTAAAGAGAACATACAGTGTACACGAATGGAGTAACGTTTGCTCACTGCGGGTGGTATTCCATTTCTAGCTATGCACAGATATATGCCCATTTCTTGTCGGAGGATACCACTTAATTCAAGAATCTTTCCTTTGTACTCAGGGACAGCTGCAAGAACAAACACACGTATAATAAAAATAGAATATATTTCTTCGCCGTATATAAAGTGGATAATAGACATGTATATTCGTATGTTAAAATGTTTCATTCAATAAAATCATTGTCTGAGTAAATGAAATTACTAAATTAATTCAAGCGAATACTATAATATACATGATTGTAATTAAGCTGCAGCCAAATTACTTTAGTTAGGAATTTGAGGTAATTATATGATTAAGAAAAACAATGTCTAATGTTTATTTATTAAACTAAACAAGAAGAATGAACGATTTGTGGTTGTATTAATATTACGCTTTTTTATAACATTAATGACTAAAAAGCTTCTTAACTATACATCGCATACACTTAACTTATTTATAGAGTTTATTGATTTTGTCGGCTATCATTCGTAGTTTTCCTTATAATTCCGATTGATACGTTTTTAATAATTACTTACTCTGGGCAATTAAGGTCAAAGTGTTCTATGTTTTTATCGGGATTATCAGGGATTCAGATCAATCTGTATTAATTGCAGAAAGTTTAGACGTGTTGGTATTTTCTAAGAGTAATTTATGATGGGTAATGACGGCAGTACGAAGATGATTACTAGCGTCAGAGTTTAGCTGCGGTAAGTTGCCAACAGAAAATCATTTCTAAATTAACAGACGAAAACGCGAGAATTATACGGCAAAGTCGATAACTAAAGTACTTTGCTGTGAGAAATGAAAATTATATATCACAGTAAAATGTAATTAATTACCTTTGGCTAATCTCTATGTACATCGAAAGAGTTTAGTACAATTTTTCTGATTAAAATTTGTATATTATATTTATATAATATACGTGTCCGTTGAATTGTATTATTCATTATTTAATACACTAAGAGAAATATTTTGTTAAATATGCTATACTTTTAGGGAAAGGATTTGCTATTTTTTATTTGGGAAAATGCCATACAGTATTGCAGTTGATTATTTTTGTTGGAAAATAGTTAAACCTACTATTTTATTCGTTATTTTAACAGTATCACAACCAACAGCCCCTTTTTCAATCTAACTATTAACTTCTTTTAAGATGGCAAACAACAACACAAGATTATTTTGTTTAATTTTACATTATTAGTTAAACCATAATATTATAATACTTGATTATTTATTATTTATAAGTAATTGATTATACATACATAGTACACAAATATATAATAGCAAACACTTACATGAATATATTGTAGACATATATATATATATATATATATCTAATCTAACTAATATATATAAATATGAAAGTATGTTTGCTTGTTTGTTTGTTTGTTTGTTTGTTTGTTTGTTTGTTTGAGCATCACGCAAAATCTACCGAACCGATTTTGCTGAAATTTTGACAGGAACTAGCTGAAACTCTCAAAAGTGTCGTAGGCTATATAAAATGGCGATATATGAAGTAGTTTTTGAAAAAAAAAAATT
>JABFPJ010005632.1:0-11963 GCA_022817425.1 Gryon sp. ZL-2020
TGAAGTTTTCAGGTTTGGAAAATTTGGAATTTGAAAAGATGAATATTTTTAATATTTGGAGATTTGAAGTTTTGGGAGCATTAAAATTGCAAATTTAACAATTTGAAAATAAAAAAAATTAAAGAATTAAAAATTAAAAAAAAAAACACAAATTTGACGATTTAAACATTTCTAAAAATTTCGAAAATCATTTGAAAATTAAAACACTAAAGATACACTAAAATTATAAAATTAATACAAAATCAAAAAATAAATATTCAGATAAACTAAAATTTTGAAAATCAAGACAAAATCAAAAAATAAAATTTGAAGTTATTCAAATTTTCATATTCAAAGATCTGAACATTTTGAAATTTAAACAGTTTTAAATTTTAATTTAAACTACAATTTAATTTCAAGATTTGATGATGTAAAAATGTGAAGATATTTTTCAAAAAACATTTAATTAAAAAAAATATATTTTGAACTTTTCTTAAATTAAAAAAGTTTTCTTTATTTTTCAAAAAACCAAAATTTCTTCAATATTTAAAAAAAAAGAAATTAAGAATTTCCAATAATACTTATTAATGTCTACAAAAACTGACTTCATGCAAATAAGTTAATAAAACGAGTTAATTACAGTCCGTTAGAATAAAATGGAAAGTTTGTCCGATAATGGAAAACTTTGCCGATTTTTTGTCCGTTTTATGAACTTCTTATAAACCTTTTAACTTTAACTCCAAACAAGCCAAATGCACTGCTACATTAATTTCATTAAGTCTCATTTTCCATGGAGTTAACTGCTTTTTCCTCCTTCCTATATACATTTTCCTATAAGAATTAAAAAAAAACATAAAAATCGGTGAATTTACAAAACTTTATTTTTCAATAAACTTCTTCTTTCAAGAAGAACCAACTGCAATAATAATTTCATTTTGATATTCAACTTTTACAATAAACTTCTTTTTCCGTCGTTACATAAACCACTAAACATTGCAATTCAATATTGCCACAATTTGATACTTTCATATATTGACGACATTAACAAACCCAATAGTTGGAAAATGTTTATCTATACGACTAACGTTATATGTTATGCAATCAATTAATATATACTGTAAATGGATGTAATATGTTTATGATTTAATATATATATGAATATATATAATATTTTTTTGATTTTTTTTGTTTTTTAACATTTTTTTATTTATTATTTATATATAATAAAATAATAATAAATAAATCAATATATATATATATTTGTTTAATTGTATATATATAAATATATATTTACACTAATATTGTAGATATAAGAATTTATATATATATATATATATAATAAAAAAAAAATAAAAATAAATAATTTCATTAAATATTAAAAAAATTAAAAAAGCAAAAAAGTGAAATAAAAAGGAAATAACAAAGAAGACAAAGAAGAAGAAAAAAGTGGAGGAAGATTAGTTTAAAAGCTACAATTAGAATTTTTGCGGGCAGCAGCTTTTCGAAAGGACTGTTTGCGGAAAATGACGGTGATTAAAGTTGGAAGGTACATTGAGAATGACGGCGTTGAAAGCGTGTGTTTTGAGTTTTCAAGCGTCGCGTCGTATCTCTGAAAATGTGTCTACAAATAATAGCATACACAACACTCGAATAAAGTGTATTTAAATAACGCGAAGCTGTTTTCGTTACGCTTTTAGATCACGTATGTTTGAATTAGTTTGATAGGAAAAGTAAACACGTGCGGTTTCAATGAGCTCTAATATATGTCTTTTAGTATTATTTCATATTTATGTATCTTGCTTTAGATCTGTTTATTTATGCATCTTTTTATATATATATATTTTTTTTTGTAGTTTAATTATTACAAGAAATTATTTGGAGAAAAGGAGATAGTCAAATGTACTATCTGAATAGTAATTTAAAATCATTTTGTAATTATTTTTTTAATTTTTTTAATTATATTTAAAATATTCAAAAAAATAAAATGACTGATTTTTATGTAACTTTATGCATTTCTGAATCATTTGTATTATTTTGATTTGTGTTATTAATTAACAATTTCATGCATTAATTCATTTATTTATGCATTAATTCAACAATAATCTCAATTATTTATTCATCCGTTTCTTTCTTCATTTACTAATTTATTTGTAAATTTATACGTTTATCGATTTATGCATGCATTCATTTATGCATTTATTGATTTATATATTCGTTCATTCATTTATTTATTCGATTATTCATTCTTTTGTTTATTAATTTATCCATTTATTAATTAAATTCCTCATTCATTTTATTTATTCATTCATTCATGCAATCATCTATTTATTCAATTATTTATTCATTCACTCATTCATTCATTCAATTATTCATTCGATTATTCATTCATTTGTTTATCAAGTTATCCATTTATTAATTTATTTCCTCATTCATTTTATTTATTCATTCATTCATGCAATCATCTATCTATTCAATTATTCAATCATTTATTCATTCACTCATTCAGTCATTCAATTATTTATTCATTTATTCGTTTATTTACTCATTTATTTTATTTATTTATTTATTTATCTATGCAGTCATCTATTCATTTATTCACTTATTCACTCATTCATTCATTCAATTATTCATTCGATTATTCATTCATTTGTTTATCAAGTTATCCATTTATTAATTTATTTCCTCATTCATTTTATTTATTCATTCATTCATGCAATCATCTATTTATTCAATCATTCAATCATTTATTCATTCACTCATTCAGTTATTCAATTATTCATTCATTTATTCGTTTATTTACTCATTTATTTTATTTATTTATTTATTTATTCATGCAGTCATCTATTCATTCATTCACTTATTCATTCATTCATTGATTTATATATCCATTCATTTATTCATTCATTTATTTATTAAGATATCCATTTATTAATTTATTTCCTCATTCATTTTATTTATTCATTCATTCATGCAATCATCTATTTATTCAATTATTCAATTATTTATTCATTCACACATTTATTCATTCATTCATTTTTTTCTCATTTATTTCATTTATTTATTTATTCATGCAGTCATTTATTTATTCATTCATTCACTTATTTATTCATTGATTCATTTATTTACTCATTTTATTTCGTCATTCATTCATTCATTCATTTATTCATTCATTCATTTATATATATCCATTCATTTATTCTTCTATTCATTCATAAATTCATTCGTTTATTCATGTATTTATTCAATCATATATTCATTTATTTATTCATTCATTCATTCATTCATTTATTTACTCCTTTTATGTCTTCATTCATTCATTCATCCATCCATTCATCTAATCCTTCATTCATTCATTAATTTATTTACTCATTCATTCTATTTATTCATCCATCCATCCATTCATTTATCCATTCATGCAATATTCATCCAAAAATCACCCCACCAATCAAATCTCATTAAAACGATAAAAAACCATTAAAAGAAGCCGAACTAATTCAACTAATTCGCTTCGTCTTGTCTTCTGTTTCAGGTACATGCATATGCTGCAACACGTGTACCGTTCGAAGAACTTTACAAAACCGAATCAATATATCAAGTGTTTCCATAATACCGAAAGGGTGGTCACCCTTCACAATCATTTCCCTCTCGCTTGTCTCGGCGCCGGTTGCACGAGCTACCCCATTGAAACCGAGGACGCACAACTTCAGCACTATCGTGCAGACTGTGTTAAGTCGTTGAAAAAAACTTGCGAGGAGTTTCGCGAGAATCGCGTACTCGACACAACTATCTGGCGATACAAGGAACAGCTTATCGACCGAGTCACCAACACCTTAAGAGTCTTGGGCTTCTTTGATTCCAGTTAGCCCCACAACTTTTCATCGTTTTCCCACTTTTTGCAAACAATATAAAATTCATTTTTTTTTGTTTCATTTATTTTCTTCCTTTTTGAGAAAACAAATGAAAAATTGATTTCAAAGTATCAGACTTAAGAGTTGCAAAAGCGTCCTTTAATTTTGTACAGCTTTTTTTTCTGGTTTTGAATTGTTTTAAGAACAAAAGATAATCAACATTGGATGTTAACTTGAACGAAAAATGTGTTCTTAAAACGACGAAAGTATTCTTAATTTGACTCGTTTGGATGTTGATGTTAAGATACTTTTGTATTTTGAAAATTCACGAATTTATGTCGAGCGAAATGAAATGTGATAATTTAGTTGTATTAAGTAAGAGAATTGTTTCTTCTATGTAAAGCATAGGATGAACATAATGTAAACGCTTTTACGTTTTAGACTACCAAAAAAAAAAAAGAAAAGATTGTATACTTTATTGAAAATATGAGCAAAAATTGCATATCATATATTCATGATTAAATCGACTTTTTATACTTTTATAAAAGCGTGAAGATAAGCAATGTTCAAATTTGTTAACGTAAGCCTCTTGATTTTTTTCTTTTTTTTTTTTAATCTTTTTTGAGGTCTTTTCCTTTTTCAAGGAAGCGAATATTTTCAGGCGACTTAAAAAAGCAGACGTATAAAAAGTGACAACGAAGATAAAGCGGGTTTTAGAAACCGTAGAACATCGCTCGGTTTCCGTCCGGCGCATTTAAACGCAACGTTAAAATATGTGCGTCCAAAATTGTTGTCAGATTAATCCGCGGAACTTAATTTTTGCGAGGCAAAAACGACGATAAAAGAAAAAAAACAGGAGCAATTGATTTCGGCAAATTTTGCCACAAAAAGAAAATTTGGAACAAAGGTTTTTGTCAAAATTACAATTTAACATTGTAATTATAGCGTATATGAATTATATATTACGATATGGATATATAAGTATATAAACTGTATGTATATAATGATATATACATTAAAAGTAATCGCTGCGATATTTAAATGACTTAAATTGAAACATTTAAAGTAACTTTAAAGATACCAAATGTTTATAATTATTAATATAACATTTTTTGAAATTAACGAATTAAACGGATTTGAAATAAAAAAGAAATATAAATGAAATATTTTGCAAAAATAAGGTTGGTTTTTTTAATAAAATGGTTAATTGTAGCTAATATTTAAATTAAAAATTGCATTTTGTAAATAAAGAAAAGCAGTTTTACAAAGATTTAATTTGCTCAACTGAAAGGTGAAAAAGCAATCTTAAACGAATCTTGAATGAAACCAAAATGTGTTGAAATAATGAAATAATGTACAAGTTTGTTATTCTATGCATTTTTTATGTATACGATTTTTGAAAAAAAAATGTTGGAAAAAAATATATATATAATTAGTAAAAAAAGAATATAAGAATCTATAGATTCTATCAATAAAAGTGTAAAACTCGAGTCTTTTGCTCCCGTCTTTGCTCAATGAATAAATAATTACAACAGTTGTAAAAGATGAAGAAGCGCAGCAATAAAAAATACTTGTTACATAAGAATTGTATCTTACGACGAAAAGTATATAATTCATTAAACATCATCAAATTTAAATATGTATGTATTAACAGAATTCAAATTTCGATATTAAATCGACGTTTTTCAACGTTGAATTGACGTTTGTTTAACGTTGAATCGACGTTTTTTCAACGATAAATCGACGTTTTTCAACGTTAAATGGACGTTTTTTTAACGTTAAATGGACGTTTGTTTAACGTTAAATGGACGTTTTTTTAACGTTTAATTAACGTTTTTTCATGTTGAATCGACGTTTTTTCAACGTCCATTAAACGTCGATTACATTCTGTTAGAATAATATATGTGATTGTAAATCACAGTGTGTAAATAATTGTTACGAAAAATTATTATAGAATACAAAATGCATTTTACACAGTAAATAAATGTCGATTCAAAGTTATTGTAAAGTCTAATAAAAATTACTCAGTCATTGAAAAATACATAAAATGTTGTAAATTTACTGTAATAGAATGTAAAATTTACTCTATTTCTAGGAAAAATTATTTAAATTAATTAAATTATTCAAATTAATAATTACAAATAATTATTTTAATTAATTTGAAAATAATTAATACAAATTTTTACATTGCAATACAGTAATTTTTTCTAAATGATATGGTAATTTTTATTAGAACTTTATTTACCGTGTAGGATAATTTAGTTGTTTGTAAAATGCAATTTAAATGTAAGAAAAGTAAAAAAAGAAAATAACACAAAAAGTTCCCCGATTTATAAGCATAATGTGTAAAAATGTTCGTCAATTTATCATCATTTTGCATCACATATTTTTTGATTCATAAAGAGTTGCAAATACTGTGAAAAATAAATAGTACATATTATTATCTCGTTAAGACAATTATCAAACGGGACATTTAACTATCTATTTTTCTCGGTTTAAGTAAACTCAGTAATAACTCCTTTTTGCAATGTTAATCCTATTTTAACTATTTTGAAAGAGCAAGTTTTCTATGTTATTGACCATTAAACAATTGTTTTCCTGCAACTTTTTGTTTTTATTATATTTTATTTATATTATTATTATTACTATATTATTATTATATTATTATTATTTTAGAATTTTCCCTAGTTTCTACGTTCTTTAAACGTAGAATGCACGTAGATTTAACGTAGAAAATAGGGAAATAATTCTGCAATGTTATTATTATTAATATTATTATTACTATTACTATTATTATTATTATTATTAATATTATTATTATTTGGTCAGTAATGTAGTTAATCAATCTCTCAACCATCCTCCATAAACTATTGCGCAATTTTTTGCGCAATTTTTGCTCAAATCCCATAACTCCTTGATTGACAAAAAAAAATTTTTTTCTGTGTTCCTACAAGGGAAATGCTCATTTTCCTCTTTCTCTCTCTTTCCTACTTAGTTTCCTATCTATCTTTCTCTCTCTTTTTTTTCTCATTGCCCTATCCTTTTTTTTCAAGGTCAATAATTCCTACTCTATTTTAAGATTAATACAAACGAAGAAAAACCCTAACTTTTGCATTGTTAAAGTTAAAGTTGAATATTTTATTTTTTTGGGTCAAATGTTGTGCATTTTTGTATATGACGATGATGAAACTTGTATGCGTTTCGTATGAACTTCATGAATATGTGCGAATTTTTTGTTCTGCATGGATATAAGTATATCTGTACGTTTGAATTATGCATAATCGAATTACATCGATTTCCACATGGTGAACCTCGATCGCCTTCTGATATTTCCAGTCGAACTCCGGAGAAGGCGATTCACGCTGCACCATAGATTTTTCTTTTTTTTTTTTGTTATATACTAAAAATAAAAAAAAAGAATTATTATTACTTTTTGAAATAATAATGGAACATCGAGTTATAGTCGACGAATGTTAATCTTAAGCAAGTCATATTTATATGTTTGATTTTATTTTTATTCCATATTAAAATAGAAAAACAATGACGACAAATATTATCCTGAGAGATAATGCGTTTGTACAGTTTGTACTCGAGTTTATGAGTCACGTAATAAAAAATCGTATGAATATCAAAAGAACGGCATTTTCCTTTTTTTCCTGTCCTTTTACTGTAATTTTGAATATTTTTGGGGAAATATTTTTGGAATTGAAAGGTACTTTTTTCAAATCAGTTAATTTAAAGAAAGTTAAGTAAAGTAACTAACTGAAGTAATTACCTAAAGTAAATAAATAAAATAAGTAACTAAAGTAATTAATTAAAGTAACTAAATAAAGTAACTAAATGCATTAAGTAGTTAAAGTAATTGACTAAAGTAACTACATAATGTAATTAAGAAAAGTAACTAAATAAACTAACTAAACTAATTAAGCTAACTAAAGTAATTGACTAAAGTAATTAAATAATGTAACTAAGTAATTTAACTAACTAAAGTAATTGACTAATGTAACTAAATCATTTAGTTAAGTAAAGTAACTAAGTAATGTAACTAACGAAAGTAATTGACTAAAGTAACTAAATAAAGTAACTAAATCATCTAATTAAGTATCTGAGTAATGTAACTAACTAAAGTAATTGACTAAAGTAATTAAATAAAGTAACTAAGTAATGTAACTTACTAAAGTAATTGACTAAAGTAACTAAATAAAGTAACTAAATCATCTAATTAAGTAAAGTAACTAAGTAATGTAACTAACTAAAGTAATTGACTAAAGTAACTAAATGAAGCAACTAAATGAAATAGATAATTCAATTTCCTAAATAATTAAAGCAATAAATATAGTTTTGTTATTAAAAATAAAATTATATACTTTCTAAGTAATCAATAAATCATAAAATATTCGTGTAAAAGAAGAATAAATAGACGTAAGAATACTTTTTTGCAAAGGTATAATTTATTTATAATCCGCTGTATATAAATTTACACCATGCGTCGGAGAAGTTCATTGATTTTGTCCTCTCGGTTACCAAAGTCACCTCCCTCGACGTAGTGATTTGTCTTCTTGCGCCATCCTCCGGTTGGGGTGTTTAACTAAAAATGAAATAATATTCAATTATTAAAATAATCCAATAAAATCTCGCAAATAACTTAAAAAAAGAATATATATATAAATTTTTTGTAATGTTTGAGAGTTTCAGTATTTGATCAACATAAAATTAATCAAATTCGGAATATCTCGTATTACTCTTCGACGCAGTGAGAAGCGAAAGATCGAAATAAATACAATCGCTATGCCTTTGTCGTTTTTTAAATTTTAAATTCATCAAATAATTATTATGAATAATTATAATAATAAATATTTGGAAACGAACCTTGAAGGGCCACAAGAAGTTGTTGGCATATTTGAAGTTTGATCCAACGGTGAAAATCTCGTGAATCAAGTCTTCTGTGCAGATAACACCAAATTTACCTGCAAAAGCAAAAAAGTAATATTAATATTAATTAATCAAATTATTTAAACAAAACGTTTTTTTTTTTTCAATAATTCAGAAAAATGGACAATAAAATGTACCCAATTGCTTCTCAATGATTTCATTGCTGGTGATCGGAATGCGTTGGTGATTAATTTTGGCGAAGCCACGCTTGTAGATGAGTTCCCTGACGGACTTGAGATTGGGATATCCCCAGGTGATGTATGGCTCGCAAATTCTCAACATGTTGATGGTGGCTTTGTTGAGTTTGATGAACGTGCCATTGTTGATTTGTCGCAGTCTGAACAGCTGAAGAACTTTGCGAACTTTTGGCGCTACTTGATTCACACTAAAAATATACAAAAAATTAATTCAAATTTCATATTTGATTAATTTTAATTTTAATGTAATCTATTTATATAATATTGTGTAATATAAATGTTTTTAATTATTATTTATGAAATAATATTACTGTGAAAAAAATTATGACTTGAAATTAAATTTAAAATCAATTTATTATTTTTTTAATGATTATTTTAAATAATTACTATTTTTAATGATTTGTATATACAAAATCTTACCCCCGAATACGAATAACAAATGCCAAACGAGCCTCAGCGGGGATATAATAATTTCCCTTGTTCTTGGCCTGGCGTTTTAACCTGATTTCATCTCGCTCTTTTTGACGGTATTCTTTAACATATTTCTCCGCGCGTTTGAAGATTTCCTTCCTCTTTTTGTATTTGTCTGTTCTCAACTAAAAACATAAATATATTATTTATAATAAATAAATTAACTAAAATTTAAAAAAGTAACATAAAATCGTAAAATATTATAATTTGTTTATATATATACATATGTACGTATATAATTTTGATAATAAATACCTTCAATTGCTTTTGCAAAAGACGAGCTTTCGCTTGATCGCGGCGCTTCTTCCTTTTCAGGACCGATTCCGGCACTTGGGGCAACTTCTTTGTTTTGTCGTCCTTCTTCGCTGCTGCTGCTGGAGCGGGTTTCGCGCTAAAATCAAATTGAAAACACATTAATATTTTTTTTTTTTTTTTTGAAATTTCATAAAAAACGAGAATTTTTATCGAAAAGTCAAAATTCACCGTCAAAACTTTCATTTCATTTTATAAATACAAAAATAAATCTTCTTTCCACCTAACCTCAAAATTAAAAAACCTAACCAAAACAAAACAAATTACAATTTGTATTTTTTGAAAATACTTAAGAATGTGAATAATTTTGTTTTTAATACAAAAAAAGTAAAAGTAAAAAAAGGATAATTAAATTTGAAAATCAAAAAAAATGATGGAAAAGTAAAAAAGTATTACAAACCATACTTATCGGCATTGTCGTAAATATTAACAACAATAAACAATCAAAGTAACGATAAATATAAGCGTCAAAATGACAATTGGTAATTGAAAATGGTAAATTGATAGAAGATTGTTGATTATTTTGCATGAAAAGTGACGATGTTTGTAGATATAAAACGTGAAATGTACTTACGTGTCTGCCATTTTTGCAGAAAAGAACTCGAGGCAGCAGCTTACAACACTAGAACGGACCGACCCGACACGTGAAAAAGGAACGGAAATGGATATGTTTCTCGCTGTCAATAGTGAGGCGTAAGCGCAGGCGCGAAATGTGAACCGGAGTTTTGTTTTAGCGGGAAATTTAAAATATTTGAATATGAAAGTTATTGAAATTAAAATATAATTGAAGGAAAAATTAACTAACTATTACAGTAACTAATAAAGTAATTAATGTAATAACAAAATAAAGTAACTGACTAAAGTAAATAATTATAGTAACTAACTAAAGTAACAAACTAAAGTAACTAACTAAAGTAACTAACTATAGTAACTAACTACAGTAACTGACTATGATAACTAACTATAGTAACTAACTAAAATAATTAAATATAGTAACTAACTAAAGTAAATAGCTATAGTAACTAACTGAAGTAACAAACCAAAGTAACTAACTGAAGTAACAAACTAAAGTAACTAACTATAGTAACTAACTAAAGTAACAAACTAAAGTAACTGACTATGGTAACTAACTACAGTAACTAACTACAGTAATTAACTATAGTAACTAACTAAAACAACTGGCTATGGTAATTAACTACAGTAACTCACTAAAGTAACAGGCTATAGTGACTAACTACAGAAACAAACTAAAGTAACTGACTATAGTAACTAACTACAGTAACTAACTAAAGTAATTAGCTATGGTAATTAACTACAGTAACTAACTAAAATAACTAACTATAGTAACTCACTAAAGTAACTGGCTATAGTGACTAATTACAGAAACAAGCTAAAGTAACTGACTATGGTAACTAACTACAGTAACTAACGAAAATAACTAACTATAGTAACTAACTAAAGTATGGTATGGTAACTAACTGACTATGGTAACTAACTACAGTAATTAACTATAGTAACTAACTAAAGCAAGTGGCTATGGTAATTAACTACAATAACTCACTAAAGTAACAGGCTGCAGTGACTAACAACAGTAACTAACTACAGTAACTAACTATAGTAACTAACTAAAGTAACTGGCTATAGTGACTAACTACAGAAACTAACTAAAGTAACTGACTATAGTAACTAACTACAGTAACTTACTACAGTAACTAACGACAGTAACTAACTATAGTAACTAACTAAAGCAACTGGCTATGGTAATTAACTACAGTAACTCACTAAAGTAACAGGCTATAGTGACTAACTACAGAAACAAACTAAAGTAACTGACTATAGTAACTAACTACAGTAACTAACTACAGTAACTAACTATAGTAACTAACTAAAGTAACTGGCTATGGTAATTAACTACATTAACTAACTAAAGTAACTAACTATAGTAACTAACTAAAGTAACTGACTATGGTAACTAACTACAGTAATTAACTATAGTAACTAACTAAAGCAACTGGATATGGTAATTAACTACAATAACTCACTAAAGTAACAGGCTATAGTGACTAACTACAGAAACAAACTAAAGTAACTGACTATAGTAACTAACTACAGTAACTAACTACAGTAACTAACTATAGTAACTAACTAAAGTAACTGACTATGGTAACTAACTACAGTAACTAACTAAAGTAACTAACTATAGTAACTAACTAAAGTAACTAAC
>JABFPJ010005633.1:0-11962 GCA_022817425.1 Gryon sp. ZL-2020
CTAGTTAAGGACATATATTGACTTAATTCATTATCCGGTGCTTGTACTTTCGATAATTCTTCTAATATTTCTGCCCTCTATAAAAAAGCAAGTTATTTTAAATTTAATTTAACGTATATACACAGAGTATATATGTATACTTTAATATGATAATATAATGATAATATAAAACCTTAAGTTTCTTCTGTTTTCTTTCTACAATTTTTTCCAATTGTTTTCTTTTCTTTTTTGATAAGAATTTTTGTGTAGTATGGTGTTCAACCTTCTTCTTGGTTTTTCTTTTTTCACTTGGTAAAGCAAACGTATTGCAATCATTGTATTTATCGTTTTGTATATCAATGTCCACTGCAATCTGTTGAAAAATATAATGTATAAAATACAAATCTTAATAATGAATTATTAATAGTTAATTGGATAAAATGTAAACTAGATAGATTTATATATCTTTTGTATAAATTATTAATTAATTATATAACTATGGTTGGTTATTACATTAATTTGTATAATTACAATAATTAATATAATAATTATTGTTTACATTTCTATTATTACCTGTTTTGAAGATGAATTATCGATTTCAACTTGAGTATTTGTACGCGCTTTATAGTTATAGCCTTTTTTCTTCCCCATTTTGTATTGTTCAATTATAATTGTATTTGTAAATTATTAATAATACATCAACATAAAATAACCTATAACTGTGCACGTTGTTTTTGTTGTTATTGTTGCAGCCTCAGCAGAAAATAAGGTGGAGTTTCTTATGCTCCGTTTCTATGTAACCCAACTGTGCTCCAAAATGAAGTAATTCCCACTTTATCGACGTTGTTTACTGAAACACGATTTTCTACTTAAACTTTAATTTATAAAATTTAAAAGAAGTTAACATGTTAAACTCTTAAACAAATACATCAAATATGCGCATTTAACTTTCATAAGAATATTTTAAAGTGGTTCTTGTTTAAATTAACTTTAATATAATGATGATTCTCTCAATTAATAATCTGGAAACATTGAACTGTTTCTGGATATTTATACTTGTTGTTAAAGTTATAGAACTAAAAAATAACTTTAACAGTGATGAAAAGGTTCATTTTTCCTGAATATCCATAAATATTTAATATATTAATTAACAATCTTTTTTCGAAATTCTTAGATTTTTAACTTGAATTTAAAACTTTCGTAAAACTTTTGAACAATCTGTAAAATTCAACTTGAACTTTGGCTCTGAAAATTGATGTAATCAACTGAATTGAATCTTATCATCTCGCGTGACTTAAAATGCAGCGCCTTCCGCGTTCAGGTGGCAGCACGTATGGGTTTATCCTTGCACTCGGCAGAGCAGCGCCGCGTCGGCCCATCCTTTTGCATCCTGTCGTTACTTGACAAGTGAATGATATACACGGATTCGCGAGTTCGTTGTCCGTGGGTGTGTTGTTGAGAGTACTGCCGCCGTGGTCGCGTAGTGTGCACACACAGTTCGCTCCGACTCGTTCTCCTTTCGGGTTTCAGTTGGAAAAACAGCGTCCCGGTCACAGCAGCAGGAGCATCGCGTAAAACTAGAGAACGAACAAACAAAAAAAGCCACCGAAACTCCCTGAAAGAAATTTTCTCGCACTCCAAACGTAAGTTAATGATTGTTTCGTCGGCGGAGCGAGCGACTTGCGGCTGCGACGCGCTGATCAATGAACTTGGTGCGTATTTTGGGGCGTGATTCTCGCAGCGGCGCGTCGCTTCTTCGCTGATTTTCATCCTGCTTCAAATCGTCGATTATTTATTATTGTATTAATATTATCAATCGTCCTCAACTCGATTAAACTCATTTACACGTGAATTCAACGTCATTTCAACGTCCTTTGCGAATCAACAAATTGTGCCGGTTTTTTTTTTTCTTTTACAGTTTTTCTTCAGCTTCGTCTTTTTTTGTTCCTGTATTGTATTTGCTGCTCTTTTTGACTCATGTTTCAATCAAATCAATTTGTAATTGCGATTGACAGCACGGACAACCCAAACAAATATCATTTTGACGGCAATGATTGTTTTCCTTTCAACGTTAATTACACATTCTGTGCAGCATCTTTAATGATGAACCAAACGATTATGCGAGCTGGTTGTAAATCGATGTCGTTATGCGCGCATTTAACTTTGTACAAATGTTGATGCAATTAAGGAGGGGTTGCATTTTCAATTCTGCAAATTTGACGATTGTTTTCAACTATGAGAATCATTATTGTGAACGAGTAGCTTTTTGTGCAAACCAACCATTAGTGTGCAATACTCATTTTTTTACAGCAATTATGCCGACGGATACATTTTGTCTTTTGTGTTTCCCTTATCTTTTATAATGATTTTTTTTTTATATGATTTTCTTATACTTTTTGTTAGAATGAAAGTATTGTCTTATATTTTTTTCTTTCATTTCGTTATCTTATGTATTGACGAAATAAATATGTTTCATGTATTATTTGTGTATTTTTTCTTTTCTTAACCATTATACTTTTTTGCATTTTTATTTTAAATACATGCAAATTAAAAATTTAATTTAAATTAAAAATTTAATTTAATTAATTGTAATGTACAATTTTATATATAAAACAAATAAAAAAATGTTTTACAAACATTTATTTAAATTATTGTTCTGTTCTGAACTATGGAATAAACTATTTTTAATGATATTTCATACTTGTCACAGTAATTTTTTCATTTTTTTTGAAAAAATGTGAAAAAAATAGAAATGATTACAATGTCACAAACAATTTGTTCATCGTAAACTATATTTTGATACGACGCATCAGTCATTCAGTAAGAATGTTGCGATATTTGTTGTGTTGCATAATAAACAATACGTTTAATAGTATTTCAGATATTCCTCGTAATATTATATAAACTATAAAACTAAAGTAACTTTTGTTTATACAGATATATCTGTACACATTTTTGTACTATAAAAATGTAATATAAATTATTCATTTGGAGGAAGAATGATTTGCAGTAGTTTGAATTAGCAAGTTTTATACGCTTTAGGAAAACCATTTATGTACTTAAATTCTATTACTTAATGATTACATTTCAAGAGCATAAAAACGATTATATAATGATTCAACATTCAACACATTAGAATATCAATTAAAATGTATTTCAACTTGTTTAATGTATATGACAAAAATTCAATTAAAGTTCGATTTCATTCTAATTTGACTGCAAATTTTTAATTTTCATATTTGAAATTATATGTTTTTCTTTAATAATAAATTATATAAAACATTTTATTGATAAATTGTTAACTCCTTATTATTAAAAACACTCTAAAAATATTGACGTTTGTTATTGAAATAAATTTAATTAATGAAAACATTTCATTAAAACAAATATAGATATTTCTTGTAAATCATAAATATTTATGGTTTTTATAATAAAAAAAGCACAAAGTTAATACTGTTATGTATTTTTATTCATAAACAAATTCAAAATTTATATCATTAAAAAAAACAGTTAATAGTTGTTCGGAATAGTTATGAGAGTTATGATATAATAATCTATAAACAATGAATATATACATTATATATATGATGTATAATAATTCGTGTAAATATTTAATTGTTTTCAGATGACTACCTAGCATAGACTTCGCGCAATTGAACTGAAAGCAGCTCGATTCAATACTCACAAATGTCTGTAAAATGAATGACATAGAAAGCATCGGGATGAGTGAAGGATCCAAGATGCCTCATAGCCATTCAACTCCAGCCGGTGTTGATGGTGGGAGTCGAACACCACCTACAACTCCTAGAAAAGCTGGAAAAATGCTGGCTATTCGAGTTCAAATGCTTGATGATACCATTACTATGTTTCAAATACAGGTATTAATTGCATGCAAATAATCGTCTTCTATTTTATGTAATTATAAATATATACATTTAAAATGCATAAATACTTTGTTTTAAATATAACACAAGGATATGTTTGATCGGAACTTTAATTAGAACCAACCTTGTGGACGCAAAATGTCCTTACATTATCATATCATATGTGTAAAACAAAAATAACATTATCTTAAACCTTGTAAAGTTTAAAAATTGTATTTTCACACAAAATTATTTGTTTTGAATATTATTTACAAAAAAGTTGAATTTTTATTGAATTCTAAAATGAAACAAATTATTACATTACACAAATGTAATCGTGTAAATCAATCGAAATATTATTAAATGAATTATGAAAAAATGTTTGATGTTTACTTTTAAACAAATTAGAGAATGAAATAGCACGTTAAAGTAGTAGCTACTTTATTTTAATACTTTTGCTGATATTTTTGCTGTAACTCTTTTATTGATTTTAAGTTTTTATAACGGCTTTAAAGAAAAAAATGTTCATTATTGGGAGTTTTTAATAAAAATAACATTACAGTTGTAACATAAACATCTACTTTTTAGTCTCGCAGCTTAATTTATATTTTAACTTAAATGCAAAATATTTTGCAATAAAAATAATGTAATAATTATAAAAATTATTGCATTCTTTTATTAATTGAATTGTTGCATTGATTCAATTCAGCTAGAAATTTTATTTTTGCTCTATTTTAAAAGCGTTTTTACAATTGAAAATTACACATTTTTCATATTTACTTCGACAGAAGTAAATTAAAAAGGATTTAATTTAAATTTTCGCATTAACAAATTTTTTAGATAAATTTGGTTATATAATAGCATATATATGTAAATATTGTTGCCAAAATCAATGTGGAAATAAAAATCCTAAAATTGATTAAGTGCTGTCATAATGTAACTTTTTTAAATAAATTTACAAACTGTTCGCGTAAGAGTGAACTATTAGAGCATAAAATGTATTGGTTATTGTCTATTACAAGTACGCTAGTTATATGACAAATAAACCTATATATCATATTCTTTAGATCAATCTTATTCTCAATATATTACAATACATATAATTTTGCATAAAAATATTACCAAACAATACTAAACAGTGACAATAATTAAACATTCAAATTTGTTTAAAAAAAGTAATTAATATTCTCTAACAGTATTAATATCTCTTGTTGCATACTTCAAACAATTTAACCAATCTATTTATTAACAACTTCAAGTTGTAAGACTTTGACTTGTTCAATTACAAGATATATCTAATCTATTACAAAGTAGTTAATTAATTTATTGTCTTAATTTTGCACAGATTATACATAAAATAATTACGAAACATAATATATTCATAAGTATAATACAATTTTCTGTATAATTATGTATCTATTATCAATGCCCTGTAAAAAAATCTTATTACATTTCAGAAGATTTTATAAGAAATTAACTTCGCGTCTGTTGATTAATTGTTCACTACTTTAATTAGCTTTGATTTGTTGGAATTCCTTAATGACGTCTTTAACTTCACTCAGCTATATGAACAGATGTTTATTTATTACCCTAAATTTCAGAATTAATAGAATATTTTCCAGTACGTTAAAGTTAACGCGATATTATATAATGTAACATGCATGACACGTACAACGAATAATCTCCTTTAATACTTTAAACTAAATCAAAATATAATATTCTCTATATTTTAAATATAATAATAACAATAATTTGTTTGCTAAAATCAACGATAATATCATTATACTTTTTGGGGTCTTTTGCTTTTAATCTGTCAGTGCTGCTTATGATATTATAATACCCGGCTTTATATCTTCCTATTTCTCACGGTCATTACTATTGATTTTTTTCTAATTTAAAGATTGATTTTAGTTTTACAAGTATATTGAATAGATACCATTACAAATACAAAATTGCAGTACATTAAATATTTAATTATTATTATTTATCAATGAATTTTTATCTTTGGTTTATAATTAATTTATTAACATATAAATTAATCAATTTTATTGTTAGTTGAAATTAATTTTAGATTAAATTTCCATAACTTTATTTATAAGTGAGACAACAAGAAATATTAATTACCGCAAAATGTAAATAAAGACGAAAGAAGTTTAAACATTGTTTCAAGTTTACTTTAGAAGCATTATTATTGAAGTATCCATTTTAATATTTTAGAGATTTAAATTAAGAATTCACTAAAAGAATACGTCAAATCTATGATTAAAACTCATTAAGTATAAACAAACGCTGTGCTTCAACTTATTTATGTATAGAAGTTAATTTATTAAGTACTTAAAAGATCAAGAAGTCATTATAAAATATACTTGGATTATCTTGTAATCTGATTAATTGTTTAAAATTATTCATAAACTTACAATTATTTTATACTTAATTATAATAGACGTTTGCTTAAATTAATAAAAACAACTAGTTAATTAGATATTTTGTTTTATTATTTTTCTTTGTTTATTCATTATTTATTACTAGCTGAAGCCCCGGCTACCCCTGGGCAAAACCCTGTAATCCCTTCCCTATGACCGTGTATTAGTCCTGACTAAAGCCCTAGTTCCACCTGAGTTCCACCACATAGGCTCCCTATGGACGCCCAATGAACCCCCCCCCCCCCCCCCTATTACCCCTATGATCTGCCTATGACTTCTTTATGTCATCCCTATAATACTCCTCCGCCCTCGAAGTGATGAAGCTATGACATAAATATTTTTTTTCTAAACATCGAATGTATATATCGCAAATGTATATAGCCCATGACAATTTGCAGTATTAATACTGTATACCCTTAAAATTTCAAGTAAATCGACTCAGTAGAATTTGCGTGATGAGGTCCCACTTAGCAAATCCATTGAATCGCCAAACTTAATAATCGGCCCATGATTGGTAATATGTTGATAATCAATCATCTATACTGAGTTAGTCCCAATGATGGCCCAACTTTTGGTTAACTATTGGTGCTTGCATGGGATGTTCATTGGTCGATCGTTGGGTACCAACGATGGGTCAATGAACATCGACACTCATCGTTGGTACCCAACCGTTGTTGACGATAATGATGCAAGCATTGTCCAATTATGATTCTTACCAGAGGTTTTTTTAAAACATAAAATATAATTTCAAAAAATTTATTTATTTATACCATATTTTGTCTGTTCTTCCAGTCATGTTATCCTGAACACCACTTTTGTTTCAAAAATAAAAGTAGTGTTCAATAAATAATAAAAAAACCGCGATACATCCTTTTTAGTTGTTACTTGGCTTACGGACTTGAATCATTGTTGGGCCAATGGGACTGGGTATATTTCTCTGTACTCTTAAGTTAAACAATATTAGTTTTTATTTATTGGGCAAAATAATTGTTAACATGGATCGTTATTTAAATTAATTACTAACCAACAGAGATCGGCAAGACGATTTAGTTAATTAAATTATATTTGTACTAAACTAGCTGAATCACCGGCTTCGCCCGGCAAAAAGCCTATGACTCCTTCTCTATGACTGCCTATGATCCCAGCAAAATTCCTAGCTTCATCCGAGGTATCTCTATAAACTCTTTATGGGCTTTTTATGGACGCCCTATAAACTTCCTGTTAACTCCCTATAAACTCCATATAAACTCCCTATAAGCTCCCTATGATACTTGAGAGGAGCTCCCTATGACACAAAAAAATTTTTTCTAAAAATCTAGTGCAGATATTGCAAAAAAACAAAGTCTACGGCACTTTGGAGAGATAGGACTACATTTTCTGAAAATTTGATTAAAATTGGACCGGTAGATTTTGCGTGATTGACATACAAACAAACAAACAAACATATTTTCAATTTTATATATTAGTATGGATATTTGTATATTAATAATTAATTCTTAAAATTTAAAGTTATATGTTCATGTTACAAAAAGATATTTTGTATGACTTCCGTTGAAAAGTGTAGTCGATATTGATGAAAAATTAGAAAAATATTCATTATAATTCTAAAAGGAACTGAAAAGTAATTAAATTTCAATTAATTATTACTTGGATAAAAAATCGAATTATATGTACATACTTCACATAAAGAAGATCATAAATGAAATTATTCGATAATTTGATTCTGTGACATGCAGAATAACAACAAATATCTAAGTTGTTTTCAGAATTTACAAGTATTATTATATTTTACACATTAAGTATAAGTAATTGAGTAATTATATTTTGCCATCTTTGTTAACCAATATAGATGAAACGATGGTTAGTTATTAATAAAAATATTCTACTAGCTAGTAAAAGCTAATACATTTTATTTTAAATGATAAAAAGTATATTTTATTAACCCAATCATATTTAGTCTGACTATTTACTATTATACCATGGCCGAAACCGGCCTTAGCTAAAATATAAAATATTAAAAAAATGTCTTTTTATTTAACAAAACAAAAAAACATACTCAGTCTGTCATACAATTTCCATTCTAATTTTTTATGATAATATTTATAATGTACACAATAATTGAAATGCTTAATTCAAAGCTTACAAATCTTAATGTAACAAAATTTATTTTATAAATATTTATTTACTAAATGTTTTCTTAGTTGTTAAAACATAAAATATAATAAAAATAATAAATATTAAATAATCATTGGTAATTAACGATTAAAATGATTTATTTTTAATAATTGGCCCACCAATCGTCCAAGCTCGTAAGCCAAGCAACAGCTTAAAAGGAAATCTCGTGCTTTATATTTTCGAAGACATCATAGTCCAGTAGATAGAGCACGAGACCAGTAACCTGAGACACCGACGTTCAATTCCTAGGATCGGAGGATTTTTGAAATAACTAAATAACTTTCGAAGCATAATTAAAACATTAGATTGATGTTCGGAATATTATAACTTGAATAAACAAACAAAATATAAACTAACAAAATATTATTTTTTGGATTAAAATTCATTTAACAAAGTCATTGGTCAGAATCATTGGACCACGCTTGGGCCATTATCGTCAACGACGGTTGGGCACCAACAATGGGTCAATGAATATTGGTGTTTCATTTCGAAACTGTGCCAACAATAAAAATAGATGGTCGGCCGATGATCGTCAGTCTTGCCCCAATCGTGGGCCGATTGTTAATTTCCCTTTGGAGTAACAGACAAACAGACAAACTTAGATTGAAATTTATATATTAGTAGGATAGGATTTTATAAATTTACTGCACATTTGACTGCACAAAAAAAATCTCCTCCCCTTATGACGACCACCTCTTATGACGATCCTCTCCTATGACGACCTCCTTCTATGACGAACCCCCATATGACAACTCCCCTTATAAATTAAGGGAGTTGTCTCCCTTTATAAAAATTCCCTTTATAATATAACCTACGACATTTAGCAAATGTTGAATAATATACCCTCAAAATTTGGTTAAAATCGGTTCGGTAGAATTTGCGTGATGAGGTAACAGACGAACACAGACAGACAAACATAGATTGACATTTATTTATATATTAGTAGGATAGGATATTAGTATTTCAGATTTGTTAATAAGATTTTTAATATTAAGGGTACTCTCCACGAAAATAGTATATTATGTACAAAGGGGTGAAGTGCTATTTTGCGTACTCGTTTGTAAGGAGAAAGAAATGTTTCTCTCCCGAAAAATCAGTACGAAACTAGTATATTTTGTACTAAGGGAGATAAAATCGAAAATTCTTTTTTCTAAGCGAAGTTTACACTCCAGGCGACTTTCTGTTTATTTCCCATGGTATAAACGATACTTTTTGTCACAAGGAAGTCGAAAATACAGCTTTTTTAAATGCACCGGTTCTAAAAACTTCACTTTCGGTACCGCGTGACAAAAAAGCTATTTTCGTCAATTTTAATCTAATCACCTTGATGTTTTTGGTGATTTGTAGAGTTTAAATTCCTAAATAATAATATGTATCGAAAATGAAAAAAATCAATTATTTATATATTATTAACAAGAAATTGTGAAAAATACCCCTATTTTTAGGAAGGTTATGGGGCCGTAAATTGCAATGACTTTTATTGATTTAGACGTTATTTTGTTCGTTATGGAGAGAACTATCAAAATTACGGATGAATTCTTTATATTTATTAACAAACAAAAGTTATAAACAATAAAGTAAAAAAAGACCAGAAAACGTGTTTTTTCCTTTTATTGTTTATATAACATTGCAAAAAACAATCGAAATTAAAATCCGGCCGTAATTGGATGTAAATTGTAGAACTGCAACATTTCTGAAGTTGAAAAACAATACAGAAAAACCGCTGTAAAAGTATTTTATCTGCTTTGACAACGATGAACATTGTTATTAATTTTATACATTTTTAACGCATATTTTAATACAAGATAAATCCCATATAAAAGAGGTCACTTCAAAGTATCCAAAAAAGCAAAAAAATGTTCGACATTTTTTCATTTTTTATGATTTTTGCGTGGAGAGTCCCTTTAATAAAACTCTGCAGTTAATATATTAACTATACACAAGCAAGTTAAAACTTTACTAGTGCCGTCACATCACTTTGCATATGAATATGTTACAAATTTTAAATTCCATTCCTCTGCTAACTTGAAAATTACTCCAATCAAGTAGAAACTTAAACATGTAAAACAAAAGTATTATTCTATATTTAAAAATAGAGTTAAATTATGATACTCTCATTGGACTTTAAAAAACTCATTTCAATGTAATGATTCAATGTATGATTAACATGTCATAATTAAAGTGTATACTTTTGAATAGCTTGTACATTTTGGTTAGTTATAACAGATTAATTTAGTATAATTGATTAAACGTTATCATTATTTTTCCGTTAAATAAATAAATGTTTCTCTTAAGGTCAAGGTTCTTCTGTTCCATTCGAAATATTAAAAAAGTTGGTCTTTTAATTCATATTAACACAACTAGTTGTCTTAACGAATGTGTTCATTATGAAATCAAAGGTCACCAAGGAATTCTTCGAAAGGACTTAGAAATAATTAAACGCGTTCAAATGATACAATAATACCATGAATGAGAGGAAAATACGAATTTAGCATTCATATGTGAGATAAATACATAATTAGGGAGTGTTTAGTTTCAGAAATATAAACGTGCGAACGTACGATCTCATGATGGAATTGAGATATGAATCAGCTATTATAAAGACTATATGTGTTTGCGTTTGTTTTGTCACGCTTCGTTTATAAAATTAATGTTTTAATTAAGTTATATAAATAAATATTTACCTTTGTTATAAATAAACACTTCACTAATCTAGATGATTATGAGAAAATGACTTTTTAATTAAATGCAATTTTAAAGAATAATTTGTTTAGCTTCATTTTTTTGTAACTTTTAACATCTTTCTTCATTATATTTGCAAAATAATATTTAAACTATTCTGTTTTTGAGTGTTTTTCCATGCTGTTGGATAACTTTTGCCAATAAAAAACTTTTTTGATATTATCATACTTTTACCGTTTGTTATATCTAATTTACATTTCCGACTGTACAAATCACAAACAAATTTATTGAAAGGACCTCGATATTCTGTATTTTATATATTTATTTTATTTGTTTCTATTTAAACAAAAATTGTTTAATAATTCGTATATAAACTATGTCGATTCTTTTTCATTCGTGAATAAACCAAACAATGTCATTTTCAAGAACTTACACGAAATATAACTGCATTGTCTTTATTTTAGTTATCAAATTAAATGAGTGAAAATTGTAATATTAAATTATAATAAAAGTCTAAGCTTAAATTAGCTATCCTTCATTAAACATTTAAATTACATTTGCATATTAAAGAAGATATTTTATTAAAATTACTAAAACTTTTTTTTTAATTAAAAAGCTTTTTGAAATAATGTTTTTAAATTAAAATAAAATTATATGAAATAAAGTTTTGCTTGACGAAAAAAATTTGGTTAAACAAAAGACAGTTTTAATTTAATCTATACGCTTATTCCACGAACGTGACAGCGCGCTCTAGCGAGAATTTTCCGCGGACTTAAAGTCACATTGGCGCTTGAATTTAAATGCACGTAAATAACTTTTGTTGCAAAAATATGTTGTAAA
>JABFPJ010005634.1:0-11959 GCA_022817425.1 Gryon sp. ZL-2020
GAAAAAAAAAAAAAAAAAAAAAAAAAAAGCAGCATGTATAATTAATGCGAGAACCATGTATAAGTAATGTTAGACAACATGTTTAAGAAAATAAAATGTATTTTCATTATTATAAATCGCCGTATCTCTAAAAGTCTACTAGTAATATCTCGAGGACGAGACTTCTAAAATATAATTATATGATCAAACGAACTTACCTGTAAGTGAAGTTCGATCATAATTATATGTGAAGTCTCGTCCGAAGAGATATTCCCACCCATTATTACTTGATTGCCCTTCCCTTTGCAGGCGATTATATAATATCTTTAAAGTAATGAAGAATAAGTACGAGAGTTGGTATATATGTAAAGTAGGTAAGACAGAGTTTTTCATTGTCTTTAAATTAGTTGTGCTTTGATCGTATAGCTGGCGCTACTACTACTACTAGTAATATCTCTTCGGACGAGACTTCATATATAATTATGATCGAACTTCACTTACAGGTAAGTTCGTTTGATCATATAATTTTGAAAGATAAAAGATATTAAATAAATTTGGTTTAAGTAAAAGACTAGTCTATTTTTTATTCCAAATAATAGATAGTTAATGTACAGTCTGAGAAAGTAGGTCTTTCAGTATGTTACATTTTTGTTTAATTTTTGAACAAAGATGCAACATACAGAAAAAACCAGGCATTACTTTCTCAGACTGTACATAAATAAATATGGAGGAAAAATAAATACAATTAGCTTCATATAACATAATTTATTAATCACACACTTAATCAAACAAAAAAATAATGATGTGCTTAATATTATTTATTTATTTATTATTTAAGAGTAACTGCTCTACCTGAAACTACAAACGAAAATCTTAGAAAAAAATTTAATTAAAAAGAAGTAAAAAAAAGTTAACTTTAGATAAGAAGTGATAAACAAATTTAACTTTTTTTGATAGTATAAAATGTAGTCAATGCAAATGAAATCGTAATTGTTTTTGTAGAAATATGAAAAACGAAAGTAATCTTCTTTACATTTATATATGCGTTGGAAAAGTGGTCAAGTCAACTGTTAAAACTTTGCTTTGTAAGCATTCACCAACCTGAAATTAAAAAAAAAATGTAAATTAATACAATTTAAAAATATGCGAATTCAATTATTAAATTATTGATTAATGATGATTTTGTACGTTATGTATATTAAAGATGTAATTGTACTTACATCCGGACAAATGCCAATAAGTGCATCCGCGTGAGAATAAAACTCTTCTTTTAATGAAATGACAATCGTTTGTAAAGAACACGTTTTATCGCGAATATAACTTGCAACTTTTCCAATATTTGTGTTATCTAAAGCGGCATCAATTTCGTCCAACACGAAAAATGGAGCTGGTTGAAAACTAAAAATCAAAATAATTTGTGATCTATTAATATATATTTAATTAATTGGAAGGTTAATAAAAACCTATATAATTGAATTATTTGTCTCTATTTTTTTAGATTCTAACTCATTTATAGTAATAACATTATTTTATTTACCTGTGTATAGCAAATAACAACGCCAAAGCAGCGACAGTTTTTTCACCACCAGACAAATTTGACATAGGTTGAAAACGTTTTCCGGGCGCGACGCAGTTGTAATTTATACCATCGAGATAAGGCTCCTCGGGATTTTCTGGCCCAAGAAAAGCTTGAGCTGACTGATTTTTGGCCAAACTCTGCAACAAAAAGACGACAATTAATCTTGTCATTTACATAATAAGATGTGGCTTTTAGTGAACCAATTTCAATGAAATAAAAACCTTATAAATGGGATCGATTTGATTAGCCACATGTTCAAAGCAAGCCATAAATCTGTCGTGTCTCTCCTTTTTGACTTTTTCGAACTGCGTCTTTACTTTTTTAGCTTTCTTTCGTGATTGTTCAAACTCTTCGTTAGTCTCTTGCAACTTTTCTTTCGCCAAATACAACTTTTGAATTGCCTGAAAAGTCATTTACATAATTGAATTACATATTTTACTCCATTTAATTTCATTTAACTTAGTTGAAAATAATGGATATTAATGAATGGTAGATTTGTATACCTTCATATTAGGAGCTTGTATGCGTTGAATCGTATTCTGAAGATCATTGATAGATTTATTTAACTTATCCATAGTCTTCTTAAAATCATCTTCATCTACATCCTTCAATCGCTCGCTCAACATTGAATAATCAATTGTAATTCGACTCTCTCTTTCTTGTTGTTGCTGTGAACTCACATTCGAATCCGCTGTCTCATTCATACCACTTGTTTCGGCTGCAATATCTTCCATATTTCCGTGCAGCATAGGTATGGCAATATCTCCCATCTAAAAATAAACAAATATATTATTTACAACTTGTTTAATAAACTCATATCTTTTGTGCGTTTTTAATTATAACATTAACTTATCAATAAATATACTTTCTTATTATATATATGAAATAATACCTTGCATTGCATCAGTATTGCATGCCTTTCGCTTTTTCTTTGCTCAATTTTCGTTTCAATACTGTTTTGCTGTTTTTGCGATGCCTGAATATCTTTTGCTATAGCTCCAACTTCACGTCGACATTTACCAATTTCCTCATCCTTTGCGTCCACTTCCATCTTTTTTGCTGTGCGCTGTGACTTTAGCTCCTCCATTTGTCTTTCGTCATTTTCAATTTCTTGCTTTTGATTAGCCTCAAGCTGCTTCGCGGATTCGAGTTTATCCTCGGCATCTTGCACAGCGCGTTCCCATCGTAAAACGTTACCTTTTAAAATACATTTTAAGATTAATTTCCATTGTATATATTATTTTAAGACTATAATAAAAGTATTGTATAACTTCTTACTTTCTGTGTCTCGTTGCTTTTCAAAATCAAGCTGATTGATAATTCTGTTACACTGATTCTCGAATTCCATTCGTTTCTTTGCTCTTTCCTGTTGGGATCTTTTTTTACAAATAAATATATTAATTTCAATAATTAAACTTAATTTTAATAGGTTTAAAGTGAAGTAAACATAATGGATTCGAAAAAAAGAAGTAAAATGATAAATAATGAAAATAATGAAATACCTAAAAATAAAAAAGGAATAATATTAAATATAATAACATATACTTAAATATACAAAAATGAAAAAAGTAATTGCCAATTAAAAATAAAAGAAATCCAAAAGTTGTTATGTTGTTATTGGGATTTTGTGGATAAAAACTTGCCTAATTGTAGCCGTCGGAATTAATGGACTAGAACTTTCTATACTAGGTATATTGCTAATTGAACATAAGATTTGATGTAAATTATTAAACCATAACAAAACTTAAACTTGGAACTACTTTATAAAATATTTTATAAATACTAAGATTTTGATCAAACAGTATCACTTTGTAAGAAATATTGTTAATATCATAATATAAAAAAAGTAGAACAAAAAGCAAACAAAATGTATCAAATAATAATTAAAAAAATACATTTATTTAGTTTTTGCTTCTATTTTTTGACAATGTATACTAAAAGAAAATTAAAGTCAGTCGTTTCACATGCTAAATCGGTGTAAAATGACTGACTTTAACTTCTAATAGTATAAAAGAAAAGTAGACACTGTTTGTACAAAATTTTAATATTTAAAAAAAACTTTATACAAGTTTACCCTTTTCTGTTAAAGATCTGTTAGGGCTATGAATAATTGTAAAAATCATAAATCTTACCAAATTAGTAAAAATTATAACTGAAATTTCTATCGATGTTTATGAGTACGATAAATGATATTATATGAAAACACAATTATAACAAACATTAACTTAACAAATATACAAAGAAGTTATAAACATCTATACATTTATATTTAGAAAATAATAAAAAAAATCTATTATCACAAAATATTATTAATAACTACCTTAGTTCTCTTTCTTCATACTGACGAATGTTTTTCACTCCAATTTGTTCACAGAAACTTGCAAAAACGTCATCCTCAACGTTATTCATTTTTTCTTTAATGTTCTGAATTTGTTGATCTCGTTCAGCCATTGTTTTTTCAATGGCACTGATTTTGGGCTAAAACATAAAGGAAGATATGTTATTATTTAATTGTAATCAATATTTGTATTTTAAACGTTTTCAGTATTCTTTACTTTTTTTTATACTCACATCAAATTTATTCAGTTCATTCTGAAGCGTTGCAAGTTCAGCTTCTAAGTCAGAGATTTGTTTTTTCTAAAAATATAAAATCATTTTGAGTTACATTATGCACAAAAATCTCTTCGATATAACATAAGTTTGTTGAAACAATTACCGTTGATGTCAAGTCACTCTTGTTATATTTCAACCGTGTCTCCAGACCCCTAATCTGTGTTTCCACGGTGTTTAGTTCTGATTCCTTACGTGATTTCTTCATTAACTCACGCAATTCTTCCGACAATTTTTCCTGAACAAAATAATTTATCAACAATTATTATTTTTTATTATTTTATTTTATGCAACAATTAAAATTATTAACCCTTGTCTTTTAATTAAGCTTATCTTTGCAAATCTTTACAACCTTTTGAGATTTAAGCTGAGACATTTGTTTTTCGTCCCATCGCTTTGCTTTCTTCGCAAGATCCAAACTACCTCCTGAGATAATACCAGCTTTCTGATAAAATGTACCATCAAGGGCAACACACTGTAAAAATCAACAATCAATTTAAACCATAAGTTAATTAATAAAACTTGGTGCATTGGGATATTAGAGTATTTGTTCAAATCAAACTAACATCGTAACGAGTTTTTTTGTCCATTTCGTAAGCCACTTTGTTGGCATCTTCAGGAGTTTCACAAACAAGTGCATTATTTGTAGCAAACAGTACGGCTCTGTCAATGTCTTTGGGAGAAAAATGAAGCACATCGTACAAAAGTTTCACTCCTTTCGGTTCTTGGATATTACTGTAAAATTAAATATTACAATTTGTATTTAATCGTTAAATAATATTATTTATTAATATAAATTATAAATATTAAAATACCAACCGAAGACGTTCTTTCAGTGGTTTTGCTTGAATATAATCCAGCGGCAAAAAAGTTTCCGGTTCCAAATAATGTTCCTTCAAATATTGAATACATTGTCGAGCAGTCTTTTCAGTATCAACGACAATAGCTTCCATATACTTTCCCAAAACTTTAGTGATTGCAACATTGTATCGTTTATGTATTGGTTCGCACATATTGTACATACGGTCATACTACAATTAAAAGATGATACAATAATTAACATTAAAATAACTCAAAAATTTAATAAAAACCAATTTTGATTTCAATTGGAAACAAAAGAGATTCAAAGTATTGCGTAAAATTGTAATTAAATTTCTAATTTTAACAAAGTGAATTCAAAATATTTCATTTCAATATTATTCGATTACTCTTTATCATTCTGTTTATATAATAATATAACAAATATAATATAATAATAATAAATAAAATAAACGTACCACTCCTGGAAAAAGTCGTTTGAAATTTTCGACAATTTCAGTCTTCTTTTTTGTACGAGAAACTTCGTGCTTGTCAACTTTTGCATCGCCCAATTGTTCGGAAATACTCTCCAATTCATGCTGTAAACTTTGAATCTTTTCCTTCGATGATCCAACGTCACTTTGTAAATCCGCGCGTATCTTCTTCTGATCCTCCAAACTTAATTCCGAGGATCGAATGTGTTCCTCGAGTTTATCCACACGCTTAAGTTGTTCGTCGCGTAAGTGAGTCTTTTGTTTCAACTTATTTTCAATTTCAGTTTTTTTGCGTCCTTCGTTGTCCAAACGATCTTGATCGGACTTTTGTTCTCGGTTTATTGAATCGAGTAATTGCAAATATCTCGCCGATTGCTTTCCAGCTTCTTCTTTCAAACGATTGTATTCACGAACCTAACAATATATATAGTCAATATATAAATAATTAATTTTCATCAAAGTTAAAAAAAGAATGATGATTTTTATTAAAATAAAATAAACATACTTGTTCATCTTCCAATTGAACATCTCTGCCCTGTGACAAAGATTGGCCGGCAATACTCGCTTCATAAGCCGCTTTAGCTTCCTCGACTTGTTGTAATTGATTTTGCAACTCATTGATATCTTTTTTGTGCGCATCGTCAGCTTCACGTGCTTGCACGAGTGATTTACGCGCAGACTCTACTTTCTTTTGCATATGTGCAACACGTTCTTTTGCTTTAATAAAATGTGGACGCTTTTTTGTGATTTCCACTTCCACCTCACGAATGTCTTGCTCAATTTTTGCAAGATCTCGCGCCAATTTACCAGATTCCTTTTTCTTTTCTTTCAACGTCTCTTCAGCTTTTTCGCGTTTTTTCTCAATCTTTTCAGTCTCGTGTTGCTTCTTTTTTAGCGACACTTCCAACTGCTCGATGTCCTTCTCATTGTGATACAATCGAAACAGTTGTAATTCCACTTGTTTTTCTACCTGCAAATTAAATACATACAAATGTTAAATATATATGAACAGAAGTAAAGAGTAAATATATTCAATAATATACAATGAAGCTTCTTACGTATTCTTCCTTCAAACGCTGATATTTCTCGGCTTCTTCTTTTTCTAACTTTGCTTCTTTTCGCTCGGCAGCTATCCCCTTTTTCTTCTGATATGAAAATTGTGTTTCCTCTTCTGCTTTCAACATCTCAGATCTCAATCTATAAAAAGTGATGCAAATATATTAATATTATTACATTGTCCCCTTATATTTTATCATAATAAGAAATTAAAAAATACCTATCATATTCAGCTTTAAGTGCACCAGAATTACTTATTTCTTCAAACAATACTGTTCGTTCTTTCGGATTTTTCATCGCAATCGATTCAACTGCTCCTTGGAAAACTAAAAAGTTTTTCGCTTTAACATTTATCCCTAACTGTTCCAATTCATTTAGATATGTCTGACTTGTAACAACCTGTAAATTATTATAATTAATAATTCTATTGTATACAGTAAAATATAAATAAAAACACGTAAAATATTTCGTTGACAATACATACACTGCCATTAATTCTGTGTTCCGAAGATGAACCTTGAACAGATCGCATGAAATTTTTCTCAGTTCCATCTTCCATTTCAAATACCGCAGTTACTGAAGCACTATAAAAATGAAAATATTTTATTTTATTTCAACGACTCTTAGACTTAAATAAATTTTAAATTTACAAAATAACATAATCGTTATAATTAAAAACATTAATTATACATAATTTTTTTTAATTTTTTCAATAAAAATCATGATTTTTGCCAATTCTACAAAATAATCATTTCATAATTTCGAATTTTGTAATATTTAAATGTTAATTATTTGAATAATGTTAAATCTATATTCAATAACGAATGTTGGTTTTTTACAAAATATTACATGTGAAAATGCATTGCAATTTGAATAATAAATCCATTTTGTATTTTTTTGTATTTTACCTTCTTGAAACGGGTTGACCAATCGACGCCCCGTGAATAAGTTCACTAAATCTCTTCACCCGGAGACTGCTTGTCTTTTCACCCATAACAAAACTAATGGCATCCATAAAATTGGATTTGCCTTAAACAAAATCAATCAATTGTTATTTAATAAAAAAAAACATTAAACGAAAAAAAATCAAGAGTAGGGGGGGGGGGGGGAGAAAGCTTGAAAAGCAATAACAACATTGGTCGCATAACCCACCTGATCCATTTGGTCCAACAACAGCGGTAAACGACTTCAATGGCCCGATTACGAGTTTTCCCTTGTAAGATTTGAAGTTCTCGACTTCGATTAGCTTTAAAAACGCCGGCATTATTGCGGGTTGCTTTGTCCTTAGGACTTACTTTAACTTTAATTTACACAATTGGCGCCACGAAAATGTTTCATAAACACAACACCATCCTCACCCCAACTGTTTAATAACTGTGCCACGAACTTACAAGTAACATAGATGGTAAACTCAGTGAAGTAACGATTAAATCGGTCAAAAAATGTGCGTTTTTGAACACCGTTTAAATATTTAAAAAATAAATTTAATCATTTAATCAAACGAAATTTTCTAAAATTACACCTATATTTATATAAAATATAATAATTATCATTAATGTTTAATTATTTATAATTTAAAAAGAAGAAAATAATAATTCAGAAAATTGAAGTTACTTTTCTTTTTTTACATTTCGAAAAATAACAATTTTTGAAAGAATATTTAAATTTTTAATAATGCTAATGAAAACAATTAAAAGACCAACGAAACATTTTATTGTTTGATTGTTTCTCATAAAAAATGATGACGACAATGACAAAATGACACGCCACGTGCGCATGCGCAAATGAAACGTTATCGCGTATTGTGATTGTGAAAGTGTCATAATTTATTTTTTGATGAAAAACCAAAAATATGAGTTTAATTAAAACACATTTTTGATATACAAATTTGGTGATAAACGCATCGATTCACATCGTGAAATGTGATTGTTTATTTTATGACAATCATGATAAGAACAACAAAAAATGAAAACAATTGTTAAATATATATAATACATAAATGTTTAATTTGTATTTAATTATGGGCTTTAATTGTCGACGAATGCAAGGTAAACTTTAATCATTCCAAATTTATATACAAAGTGAAGTGTTATATTATATATTAAATGTCAATTATGATGTACAAATATTTTTCGTTATCATTATTGAAGTATAACCTCAAATGTCAGAAAGTACCCAGTAAATGAGATATTTTTGAACCGTATTGAGAAAATTCGCAAAACCGTATAGAAGTGCAAAATCGAATTAAAATGTATTCCATCATTAGAAATTTGAAAAAGTTTTAACAAGTTTCGTTTAAAAACTTATAGAAATAAAGTTTTATCCAAACATTTTGAATACGATTTTGTGTTTCTATTCAGTTTTGCATTTTTTTCAATACGGTTTAAAAATTTCTCATTTACTGGGTAGTTAACATATTAGGAATTACGGGTGTATATATATATTTGTTAGAGTATAATAATTGGTTTTATCATTATTATCATTTGTATGTATTTTACAGAGCATAGAATTTTAATATTGAGTTGTTAAGAATGAAATCATAGAATTGAATTCAAAATGGACAACCAAATGGATTATATTTTTTCTGTATCCGAACTTGTTTCAGGTAAATATAGAAATGAATTTATTTGTTTAAAAATAAAAAAGAAAATAATTTGGAATAATTGTTGTTTCTAATGTACTAAATTTGTTATAGACGACAGCTTGCAAGTCATAGACGATGATAAAGACAATATTATCATTGCGGAAATTTGTCGATTATGTGGGAAAAAATCGACAAATTATATGCCAATTTTTGGAAAAAATACTCATGTTGCTGAAAAGATCAGCAGATGTTTACCAATAACTGTAAGATTTTTTTCATAAAGATTAAATTTCATAATTTTGCAAAAAAGAGTGATAGAAAATTATTAAAGAAATCAACTTTCGATTATTCAAGTCGATCATCAAATGTGATGATTTAATTCTAGAAGAAAGTATTATTAGTTTTTATTTTGTACAATATATAAAATAAGAATATTTTTTTTGTACATATTTTTGAATTCTTAGCTAAAAATACATCTGTTGATTAATATATTTCTTTGTAAAACTTCAATTTCTTAAAAATATTTAATTTCAATATCTTTCAATCGCTTCTTATCATTCATTTTTTCGCCAAGAAGATAAATAACAATACACGATAATAACAGAAATATTGATCATTTTTTTTTAAATTATCGATAAATTATACGTTTCAGGTGAGTTTAGAAGACGAACTACCATCAAATATATGCAAACGATGCTTCCATTACTTGAATATAAGTTACAAGTTAATAGTTAATTCTATCAAAGTGGACACTTTACTTCGAGAAAAATTGAAAGGCATCAAAAGGGAAAACAAGTCATTAAATGCAAAGCCATTGAAATCAGAATCCCAAAAAATTGCTCCTAAATCATCAGTCAAGAACATTCAAAATAGTCCAATGATTTGCGAGATGTGCAATACATTATTCCTTGACATCAATTTATTCAATAAACACGTTGAATCCGTTCACGTGAAAAAATTTGCTTGTGACTTGTGTGATTCCACTTTCGCTGAATCACACGATTTGTTGAATCACAAATTGCAGAGTCACAGTGAAAATGTTGTTCTACAAAATGATATCAAAGTGGAAAAAGTAATTTCACAATTTGTGCCATCAGCGCCAATCAGTTTACTTCCTATTGTGACTCAAACAAGTGTAGAAAAAGCAAAACGTACTCAGCCAAAGTCCGTGCCCAACATAATACGTTCTCGCTCGGCTTCGTCTGCACCCAAATACATTATACCCACGAATAAAAACCCAATCAAACTGATTCCAGCGCAATCATTGAATTTTCCCAATAACACTCAGTTTCTGTCGATGTCTACGACTAGTCCAAAATTAGTCCCAATAAGTCCGAAGATTTTATCAAAGAACATCACTCCGACTGTTAATTCCAATTTCAAATTATTATCCACGAATACTTCAAACTCATCCATTCAAATTCTCTCGCCTCCAATTTCAACATCCACAGTTCAAATTTTGCCGAAAAACGTAATCCCATCGACCCAATCGTCCATCAAAATTATCACAAATCCGATAATGTCGTTTAGCAATTCACTGCCAAATTCGATGCCTTGTCAAATCATTCCGACAATGTCGAATGTTGCAATTCCGATGAATGCAAAAGTTGCGATTCCGCGAATTACGTCAAATCTGAAGGAAACGAAACCTAAGCGTCGGGGAGGGAAAGCAAAGAAACAGCAGAATGAAAATGTACCGACATTAGTTGTTACGAAGAACAATGAGGACGATCATAATTACACGAATAATGATAATGACAATGACTCAGATGATTCGTGCAATTTGCCATTACAAGACACACCTACAGTTTTAAATTCCACGTGTGCTTATGATGTTCAGTGTGATATCTGTGGAATTGGAGTGGATGATGATGAGCTTCTTGTTGCTCACAAGAAGATTCATCTGCCGCAGAAGATGGGATGCAAAGAGTGTCATCAGGAATGTGATTCACTGTATGACTTGTATATGCATAAGAAACGAAAGCACAATGTTTATAAACGCGTAGCGTTAAAATTTTCTTGCGAACAGTGTGGCAAGTTTTTCACCAACAGCTGGCAATGGGAAAATCATGAGGAACATAAATGCAAAAAGAAGTTTCCCATGTATCCGTGCAAGTACTGTGAAATGGGCTTTTCCACCAATCACAAGCTGAAACGCCATTTAAGGGTATAATTTTTAAATTTGAATTACTGTTTGTTAATATTGTAGAATTATCGCCAGGATTGTTGGACTTTAATAAATTAATCGGTCTTTTTACGTTTCTACAATTTTATTTGTCTTCATCAGAACTAAAATAAATATTACATAAATTAATAAATAAAGTTAAGTATCAGTTTGATAAATTATTATAAAATATATATGAGTAATTTTAACAATTTCTATTTAACAATTATTTTTTTATATAATATAATATAAACGCTTACGGTTAAAATGTGGTGTTCTATTTCCAGAAATTATTCACACTTTAAATCAATATTATATAATATTTCTTTGTGTTTATCATTTGTAAATAAATGTAGTTGGATTTTGTTTATTTATATATAATTTATTTTGTATATAATTAAACTGATATAAAGTGTGTATAGATTCCGTATTTTGATTGACATTCTTTCAAGTATATACATTTACGTATATCAATTTGGTCGTATATTTGAGTCTTAACGGAAATTTTAAATTGTGTTATCCAATTCAATTTAATATTCTGTTGTAACTAGAATTAAAATTATCTAAATCTTTTTGTGAATTTAAAACTTTATTTTCATATTTTTTAATATATAAAATTTCTGAAATTTTTCTTTTTTGTTCTATTGTTTCTTTGTCTAGTATTTTGTAATTATTGAAATCTATTGTATGATTTG
>JABFPJ010005635.1:0-11958 GCA_022817425.1 Gryon sp. ZL-2020
AATTTCAAGAAAAAAAAAAAAAAAAAAAAAAAAGAATTAAAAAATACTGAAAATAAAAAGTGATGTTTCTCATTCCATTTTTTCTTAGTTTTTTGTTATAAACAATTTAAAAAAACAATTCAATTAATTTCTAATATTTTTGTTAAAAAGCTCTTTTATTTATAATTTTCAAAAACAACATTTTTTATTTTGGCTCGTCTTGGCGTAGAATGTTCCATATATAAATTATATATAAAATATATATATATATATATACTTACAATTAAATGGTTCATGATTGCTGTGCGAATGTCGACTTGAGAATGTTATTTTTTTGCAAGTTGCTCGCTGTTTTATATAAAAAGTCCTGACTAATGTGAGCTACTTTCTCTGTAAGGAGTTCAGCACATCTTAATTTCGGCTGATGTAACGTAACCCGTACGATATTATGACGTTTGACGCGGGATCCGGGCCACCCTCCGGCTTTTTATTACGGTTTAATTAAACGATAAAACGCGCCTGTCAGAAATGTTACTAACGAGAACTACCGTATAGTCAGAGTACATTTTTCTTCAGCACTAATCATTATGCTCGGCGAACGCACGTTTCAGTGTCAATTATAAAATAACAAACAAAAAATGAAGTGGAAAAATTCATTTGCAAAATGAATTCCAAATATTTGGAACATTTTTTGCACTTTTTTTTGGATAAAAAGGAAAGAAAAACTTTGCTAAAAAGTGTTTTTATATTTATTATTTATTCATTGAATGTAATAAACGAAATGAATTTTTTATTCATTTAAATGGAAATATAAATATTTAAAAAAGGCCATTTTTATAACAAAATTTTGTTATAAAAATGGCCTTTTGAAGTAAGCATTCAAAAAGTTAATTAAGTTCAAAAAAGTGTCCTTTTTGAAGGTAATTTCAAGACGAATGTGAACTTGAAGTGCAAGCTGAATTAATTAAACTGTATGATGAATGCCATTTCTCAAAAAACACTTGAAGCTTTCACCCGAAGGGCGACAGTAAAATTGCAAATTAATCGGAAATTGAATTTCCGGGGCTTACTTCCATGATTAATCACTCGCGCACCTGCGATTAATTTCAATTAAATAACACGCGACCTACCATTATCTTTTTTTTACTTTTACTTTTATATACAACATAATTGATTCGGTACAAAAATGATCATTTTTTTGGGTTATTGAAATTGCTTGAAATTGCATCGATTTAGATTAATCCGCGTAATTGGACGGGATTAAGGGTCGCGTCGTTAACACCGTAAGATGTTAAACAACGGGGCATCAGTCACTGTCGGTGCGGCCGTTTATTGACGGCACGCCCGGGCTGTGTCGTGATCCCATTTCATACAGTCAACATCCCCGATGTGCGATTTTGTCTGCCAATTTGCACCATTATGTCGTGTTCGTGACGGAGGAACATTAATTGGGCTTTGTTCGACCCAGAAAACGTGACCAAAAATTCTTGTTATTGCACAAAAAATTGTTTGTTCGAAATATTGATTTAGTGTGAAATTAGAGATGAAAAGAAGTATCAATTTTAAGATGTTTTTGTATATTATTCTTAGTCAAAAGAATATTATAAGGATGTCATAAGGATATCATAAGGATGTCATAAGGATGTCATAAGGATATCTAAGGATGTCACAGGGATGTCATCAGAATGATATAAAAATCGCATAGGGGGATGTCATAAAAATGTCATAAGAGGATGTCATAAGGATATCTAAGGATGTTATAGGAGGATGTCATAAGAAGATGTCATAAAAAAATATCATAGGAAGATGTCATAGGGATGTCATAGGGGATGTGATAGGAGAATGTCAAAGGAGGATGTCATAGGAGGATGTAATAGGAGGATGTCATAGGAGGATATCATAGGAGGATGTCATAGAAGGATGTCATAGGAAGATGTCATAAGAGGATTTCATAGGAGGATGTCATAAGAAGATGTCATAAGAGGATATCATACGAGGATGTTACAGGGATGTCATCAGAATGATATAAAAATGTTAGAGGAGGATGTCATAAGGATATCTAAGGATGTCTCAGGATGTAATCACAATGACATAAAAATGACATAGGGGAATGACATAAGAATGTCATAAAAATGTCATAAAAGAATGTCATAAAAGAATGTCATAAGGATGTTATAAGGATATCTAAGGATGTCATGGGGATGTCATATACTACCTATCATTTTTATTTTATCATTTTTAAATTATATAAATTTAAAAAAAATAAAATTTTAAAAAGATATCAAATAGTTTTTAACATGTTAACTAAATGAAAATAAATGATATTTTGTTGACCATATATAATTAAATATTTTCCATGTATGAACCATATATATTGGCAACATAGTAACAGCTTTTAAATCGATTATTTGTATTTTTAAGATATTGTAAATATATGATTTGTGAAATAATATATTGTTAATATATGTTTTGTTTGTGGATAAAATATAATTCTTATAGAGATTATATATAATATCGATTTATTAGGGATACTTTAATTAAATGTTAATTAGTATTTTATAATAGTGCATAATTGTCCATTACGAAATGCAAATGACTCAGTAACTAAAAGAATCCAGATTTTGTCTTATTTTGTCTTACTTTCGCTTAACAGTTGAATCGCAAATTATTTAATTCTCACGTAATATTCTTATCTTAAGTATTGTCGTTACACTGAACGTTAAGTTACGACATTTGAAATCATCCTCGTTAATATTGAGCAATGCAGATTTGATTGCACCGCATAATATACTTTCACATGAAATTAAAATTGTTTGCAAACATTTGGTTTTCAAATTTGTTTTGCGTGAAGATAAAAATGTCAGATACTTAATTAAGCTAGTAATAAAAAGAATTATATATTGTCCATGTATTATATACTTAATATTAATAATATATTATTTTGATTTATATTATTTTAAATCAAATGTTGTTCATACAGTAAGAGTATATGATCCGGATGTCATAAGGGATTTCATAAGGATTTGATAAGGATGTCATGGAGATGTTATGGGGATGTCATAGGGATATATATTGACGATGATGATGGTCATAATGATGATGGTGGTCATGATGATGATGATGGTCATGATGATGATGGTCATGATGATCATGATGGTCATTATGATGATGATGATGGTCATGATGATGATGGTCATGTTGATGATGATCATGATCATGATGATCATTATAATGATGATGATGGTCATGATGATCGTGATGATGATGGTCATGATGATCATGATGATGATGTTGTAAGGATGTTGTAGGGATGATATATGGACGTCATAGGGATGTCATTATATATTACTAATACATAATAAAAATATATAATTTCTTGAAATGTTTTATATATGAAGAATGTATAAACCTTTGCACAAAGGTATTGAATATTCCATTAAAAACGTAAAACGATCGAAACTCAGTTGAAAATGAATGATTATCAAGAATATGGAATAAGTACATTTTTGTATTTATGTTAATGTACATTTTTACAAAAACATCTGTGAATAGTAGAAAATTGCTTGAAAAGCAATAAATGAAAATCATTCGTTCGTAAAAGCAAGACCATCGATAGTTCGGTTTTACGCGCTCAAAGCGACGAAACGAATTATCCTATGATTATTCTTATGAAGTAGTTCAGCTTGAGAACAAAGAAGTATGAAGATTAATCATTATGAATGGTGAAAAAATAATTCAGTTTCTCTCTTTTTCTTTTTTAGTTCGTCAAAAGCTTCTTTAAAGGCGGCGCTTGCGTTAAAACTATGTCAAAGTTTCAATGGAAAAAGAAACGATAAAGAAAACAGATTTAATAAAATAAGACAAACTGTGTGTCTTAATTGTGAAATACGTCATCGCTCAAATACATAAAATGTTCGGAATTCAATAAAAAATTGAAATTTTATTTATAAAAAGTCGAAAATTCATGAAAAAATTAAAAAATTCCAAAAATGCAAAATTGCATAAATAAATTAACCTAAGCAAAAGACGAAATTTCGTGCAAAGTCAAAAATTAATTAAGTAATCGAAAATTCATGAAACAATTCATTTTTTAAATAATGTGACTTTGTTTAAATAAAGTGAATGAATAAAAATGTGAAAAGTTTGCAAGATCGTAAAATTTGATGAAGCGCACAAAGCGCGCAGAAATGTTCGTTGAAATACCAAAATGTTGTGTTTATTAGAGTTGAAAGGAGCATTTTTATCACAAATGTTTGAAGTATTATATCGAATTGCAGAAAATCTCGTCTTGAGTGAAGAGTCCTCTGCTTGAGAGATCCAACTTTGCTGGGATTCAACACTCATGATTTCCGCACTATCAAATGTCGTGAGAATCATTTAACATTCATATCAATTTTGTCCTTCCTTTTTCGGTCGATTGCAAAAATTATCAAAAATTTCAAAAAAAAAAAAAAAAAAAAAAAAAAAAAAAAAAATATATATATATATATTTCAAAAAATTAATACCAAAAAGTACAAAACTAAATTAATTTTTGATTGATTAAAAATCAAAGTTTAATAAAGCAATTTAATTAAAATTATTAATTATTATAATCGCAATTATTATTTATTTAAAATAAAATAAGAATTGAAGTTTAAAAAAAAGCAATTTAATTATGAATTTAATTAATTAAAATAATTAATTATAATCGCAATGCAGTGCAATTAAGTTAAAATAAATTTCATTCGAAAACAGTGAAACGTAAATTGATTTGGTGTTAACATAAAATGAACATAAAAAAAGAAAGAAAAAAAAAAGAGATTGAATAATTGCAGATTTTCACATCCCTTCATCGCTCTGCACGACACAATTCTGCGTGCATTTTTTACGTTGACATGTAAATCCTCTTTATCCGCCTCCTACGTCTCTGCTGTAAGCTTTTAAATATGAACAAAGAGCCACGCCTTCAATTCGGAATCGCCAGTTAATGCATTCGTCTTCGATATGAAAATAAAAGTGGAGAAAGAAAAAAAAAAGTTCGATTCGATTTGACGCTGCTAACGTTCAGATACTTTCTACCTATGAAACATGTACTTTAATGCATAGCTGATTAAGTTGATCCCGTTAACTTGACATTTATTATTTCATACTTTTTCACTCGCTTTAATTCTTCATTTGATGTATTTGGATTCTAAACTAACATTTCTTTTATGAAAAATAATCTTGTAATAAATAAACTTTTGCATTTTTATTTTTTTTTTAATTTTAATTTTAAATTTCTTAAATTTTAAATTAAAGAAAAATGAAATTAAATTTTAAATTTTTTATTTTAATATATTTTTTTATTTTTACATTTTTTTCAATACAGTTTTGAATGTTTAAATTTTAATTTAATTTGTAAACTTTAATATATTTTTAATTTTGTAATTTTAAATTTAAAATTTAAAATTTAAAATTTTTAATTTTTAATTTTTATTTTTTAATTTTTAATTTTTAATTTTTAATTTTTAATTTTTAATTTCAAATTTTAAATTTTAAATTTTTATTTAATTTGTAAACTTTAATATATTTTTTATTTTGTAATTTTCAATTTAATTTTTTAATTTGAAATTTAAATTATTTAAAGTTAAATTTTTAAAAATTTAAATTTTTTCTTCTTATTATTATAAATAATTTTTGTTAATTAATATTTTAAAATAAAAATGGTTTAAATAATTGTTTATCTAACTTTTCGAATTTCCACAACCTGAATGTAGTTCAAATTGAATTTCCTTTGATTTTCCTGTCATTATGACATTTTTTGTTTTTTATTTAATGAAACCATTTTTATTATTCTTAACCAATTCAAGATGTCACTAAATTGTCAACAGGAAGATATAAAAGCACAAACTTTCAAGCAAACCACTAAAACTTATATCGACGACGAATTCAATGATTCTGACGATGACTTGGAAATTGCGATCAAACATACTCCAATAAATCAAAAGTTTGCATCGTTATCGAACCGGAAAGCATCAAGCTGCGGTGTGTATCTAAAACAGGAAAAATCAAGATTCGACAAAGCAAATATGTTGAGTGTTTCGGAACCGGAACAAAAGTTTCTTGCGCAATCGCAGTGCCAAGTTTTAGAATCGCTTTCCGAGTCGCAGGCTGCAAATAAATATGTGACAATTTGTAAAATGATGGGACCGTGGATGGAGTTGTTGAGTTCTGACAGTGAAGATGATTCCGATCCAATTATCTCGGCTCGCATTTCGGCGATGGATGCATTAGAAAGATTTCAAGTGAAAAAAAAATTTATATTCAAATATATATATTACTTTTTTATTTATTATTATTTATATGATTTTTTTAATTATATTAAATATTTTGTTTTTATAATTTGAATTTGTTTTATTGTTTTTGAGAAAAAATAAATAAAACGATTTGAATTTAAAGAAATTTAAGTTTAAAGCAAAATTTTAATTTTAATTTTAATTTAAAAATTAAATTTAAAATTTTAAATTTAAATAAATTTAAAATTAAAGTTAAATTTAAATTTAAATTTTAAATTTTCAAGAATTTAAAGAAATTTAAATTTAAAGAAATTTAAATTTAAAGCAAAATTTAAATTTAAATTTTAAATTTTCAAGAATTTAAAAAAATTTAAATTTAAAGCAGAATTTAAATTTACATTTTAAATTTTCAAGAATTTAAAGAAATTTAAATTTAAAGCAAAATTTAAATTTACATTTTAAATTTTCAAGAATTTGAAGAAATTTAAATTCAAAGCGAAATTTAAATTTTAATTTTAAATTCTAAATTTTTGAATTTTAAATTTTAAATTTTAAATTTAATGTAATTTCAATTTAATTTACTTTTAATATAAACAAATATGAATTTAAAGAAAAAATAAAGAAATAAAAATTGTTTTACACAAACATATAAAAATGGATAAACGAAAAAGAGAAAAATTGATTTTACCTTTGTTATAATAAGCCGTAAATTGCAATATCTAAATTCAGCACGAAATGAAATCTTATTGCTCGTGAAACTTTTAATCGATATAACTTTGACTACACGACCAAGTTTAAATAAAGTGTCTCAAAACTTTAAATAAAATCGTTAGAGTTAGATTCCATGATTAGTCATCGTTACGTTCCAAAGTCAATTATAATTCATCACATTTTTTCTTTTCTTATCATTCGTCGCTTTTAGACTGAAACTGAAAAATCTTTAAATTTGGCTCCAAAAACACCTGCATCGCAAAGTTCGTTAGACAAATTTCAAAATTATTTTGAAGATTTTTGTTCAGGTAATAAAATAATAAAAATTAAATAAACAATATATTAATTTTTGCAATTTTAATTAATAAAAAAATGACAAATTTAGATAATTTAATTTTTTTTATATTTAATTTTTTAAGTTTTAAAAATATTTGAATAATAGTTTCAAATATTTGAAAAATTAAAATAAAAAAAATTAAATATAAAAAAAAAAATTATCTAAATATATATATATATTTGAATATAAATTTTTTAAATAAACATTCATTTGTTTGATTTAATTTCACTTGAAGACGTAAATCCTGGTTTCCATAAGTCTGACCCAATCAACTGCCCAGAAGGAGTAATCCGTGACATTGATCTACGTAAGCAAACCGATACGTCCGTACTGCACAAAATACAGAGCGAATTTGGCCCATTAAGTGCCCAGCTTAACGAGATAAGAGACGAGTACCAGGCGCTTAATCTCACAGGAGTGAGTCGCGATTTACATGCGATCGACAATTCTGACTTGGCCAACCGAATAGACACCTCGTATTCTCAGCATTATTCGCGTGACGAAAAGTTTAGATTTAATTGTCAACAGCATTTATTGTGTCCTCAATGCAGTCAGCAAGAAGACTCAACAAATCTTTCTTCAACAAAATTATCCAAAGATTGTAACAAAAATGCACAGATGAATTATTCAGATTCTGACACTAGTGATGTAATGTCAATTTTGGACAAAGAAGAAACAAAAGTAATGAAACTAATTCGTTATTTTGTTAGTTTTGTTAATTTGTTAATTTTTTTATTTTTAATAATAATATTAAACTTTTTTTTTAGTTTTCTTAGTTTTACTAGTTTTGTTAGTTTTGTTAGTTTTGTTAGTTAATTTTTTTAGTTTTATTTTTTTCAATAATAATATTAAGCATTTGTTATTTTTTTAGTTTTCTTAGTTTTCTTAGTTTTACTAGTTTTGTTAGTTTTGTTAATTTGAATGTTAAATGTTTAATAATATTAAAAATTTTTTATTTTTTTAGTTTTCTTAGTTTTGTTAGTTTTACTAGTTTTGATAGTTTTGTTAATTTTTTTAGTTTTATTTTTTTCAATAATAATTTTAAACATTTGTTATTTTTTTAGTTTTCTTAGTTTTATTAGTTTTACTAGTTTTAATAGTATTGTTAGTTTTATTATTTTTGTTAGTTTTATTAGTTTTACTAGTGTCATTAATTTTTATAAATAATGAATAGTAATTAAACTACTTTATTATAACTTTTGTTTTTTTAGATTTCTTAGTTTTATTAGTCTTGCAATTAAATAATAATAATTTATCATTTGTCAGTTTTGTTATTTTTGTTAGTTTTATTAGTTTTACTAGTTTTACTAGTATCATTTGCTTTCTTAATTTTGTTAGTTTTATTAATTTTACTAGTTTTATTAATTTTGATAAATAATGAAAAGTAATGAAACTACTTCATTATAACCAGAGATGGGCAAGCCCATTACTCAATTAAACCTTATACTTAATAATTATTACAAATAATACAATTAAGTAGTAAAAATTTTCATATTTATTTTATAAAAAAAAGACTGTATTAAACTAAAAATGGAGGTACCATTGTTATTATTGGTAAAAAATGAAAAATATGCATTTTCATTCAGAAAGTAATTGAAAATTAATCAATTTTTTAATTAACCATTACTTTTGTAAATAAAATTAAATTATAAATTCAAACTTAGCAAAATTAAGATCATAAATAGAATTATTTGTTTATTCGACTCTACAACTTGCCAAATAACAACAAATTTTGCAATTATATTTAAAATTTATAATATTTTTCCAATTTTTGAAAATTAATATAATAATTGAGGAATTACTTTTTGACCATCTCTGATTATAACTTCTGTTTTTTTAGATTTCTTAGTTTTATTAGTTTTGCATTTAAATAGTAATAATAAACATTTTTTAATTTTGTTAAGTAATGAACAGTAATGAAACTACTTTATTAAAATCTTAGTTTTATTAGCTTCGCAATTAAATAATAATAATAAACATTTGTTATTTTGGTTAGTTTTATTAGTTTCACTAGTTTAGTTAAGTAAAAAATATTATCAATAATTGTCCAAATTAATATTTCAAGGAAGCCGCAGAAGAAGTTAAATCGACAGAAAGTAAAGAAGACAATATAAATTGTGACGAAATGACACTTTTTACCGAAATGACACTATCTGTTGACGAAGTGAAATTAATCGGCCAACCGCTCACGCGTATTAAATCAAGTGAATCCCTATTATGGAGTGCTGAATCCGATAACCCGGAAGATGCAAATTTACCAAGGAAAACTAACTCAGCGACTCACTTTTATGAATGCAATTCGTCAAACGTCGAATTTGATAATCTTACGAAGTTGGCGCAAAAGTACACATTCATCGACCACAATAAGGATTCGTTTAGTGAGATTGAAAATGTACGGAGCTTGTTTTAGCATTTTGTCTGTCACGGGTGTCTGTCTGGCAGCTGAAACAAAAGAAAGAACAACAACTATTACCAACAATGTATTTATCTTTGCACAACGAATAATATATCACTCGAGTTGCTTCTGCAAAATTTGTCTATCTGTTCGATATATACGTAGAACGGCTTATATATTTTATGGTCGAGTTTTATCTCAACATACACTTTGGTAGAAGAAGACTGAGTACACGAATGTTGAAGTGAAATTCGTGTGAGCGAGACAAATATGTTGTTTTGAGTTGTACAACTTCTTGCGTTGATATATGACGACTTTTAACTTGAAAATAAGTTGAATGATATTAAAATAACTTGCATTAATAATTCGACAGTGCACTTTCGAGCGAATGTTTATTTTATAAAATAAGTGAACCATTTAGATGGATTTTTCGATCAATTTCAATTTGTAATAAATCTCACTTCTATTTGCGCAAATGAAATATTGGCTTATACTTTTGAGAAACTTGATCTTTTATATATTTTTACAAATATATTTTAGAAAATATATAAAAAATATATGCCATTTATATAATTGGCTTGCCGCAAATATATTTTTTTTAGAAAAATATGTTTTATATATATTTTTAAAATATATTTTCGATCGTATGGGTTATTAATATATAATTAAGAATTTATTCTAACAACTAATACTAAATTGCCCAAAATTAACATTTGTTATTAATAAATATCCTAATAAAAAATATCGTATATTGTCCATATAATGTTAATATAAAGAAAATATATATTTCTTGCAAATCATATAATGTTAATATATTTGCATATTTTCCATATATGGACCATATATTATCAGTCTATTAGCACTTTACAAAAGTAATCCATACATGGTCTATATATGGCCAACATATGATCAATATATTATCAATATAAGATTCATATATGATTAATATATGATTTCTTGAATAACATATTGTTAATATATATTTTATGTATAGAAAATATATGAACCGTTTCACTAGGGATAATCTTTACTAATATATAAGATTGAAAATATATTTGTTAGGATAGGGATGTCATAATGATTTCATGGGGATGTTATAAGGATGTCATAAAAAAGTCATAAGGTTGTCATATCTAAGGATGTTATAAGGATGTTATATAGATGTCATATGAATGTTATATGGATGTCATATGGATGTCATAGGGATATCTAGGGATATCATAGGGATGCCAGAAGATGTCATAGGGATATCACAGGGATGTCCTTGGGACATCATACGGATGTCACAGGGATGTCATTGGGACATCATATCGATGTCACAAGGATGTTATTGGGACATCATATGGATGTCACAGGGATGTCACTCGGATATCATAGGGATATCACAAAAATACAGATATTAAATCATTGTAGCTCTTCAACTAATATAATTTTTAAAAAGCTATTAATTTATAAACAAAATATTGAACACCATTTTTATTAAACAGCAATATTGTGTTTCTCGATAAATAGTTGACAGTTGTGGTATTTGGATAAACAAAGAATGCACTTGTATTTAATTTAAAACGCATCCATTAAGAAACTCGATGCAAATTAGAACAACGAAATTCGTTTCTAAGCTTGACGAAAATAATTCCAAGCGAAAGTCGTGGCGAAAGTTGTTCAACTGATAGTGGCGGATGTTTGCGAACAAAGGCATTGACGAATTTAGTCGCAGAGATCTCCTTTGACTTATTCGCTTTGCACTGCAATGTCACTTGCACGAGAAAGATAACGAGAAGTTTCCTTCAAACAAGAAAGAGATTGAAAGATCTCGTCTTTTTTTTTCGCTAAATTATTCGGTTCAAGAAACATAGATACACAACAAAATCAGTAAACATTAAATATGTGTAATAATGGTAGATAATTTAATATTATCAGCTATTTACAGCCGCGAAAAAATAAAATGATTGATCGGTGTACTTTAACGGCGATTATGCTATGTATTTTTCATCTACTAAACATACGTTTTCCGCATAACTTTATCGCAAAGCGAAATTTTTGAAATCTTTTTGCAAGATAAGCTTCTTCAAAAAAAGGCTGATTTAAATGTTATCTTCTTTTCATTAACTTTTCTTTTTCAAGACATATTTTGTATTATATATAAATTAACTCTAAATTACATAATCATTTAATTTTGCAAACTTACGTCTTTTAAACGTTATTTAAACGTGAATCCAAAATTTTTCTTTTTTAATAAAAAAAATTGGAAACATTTGTTTATATTTCAATTTAATTACGA
>JABFPJ010005636.1:0-11956 GCA_022817425.1 Gryon sp. ZL-2020
ATTTTTATCAACCCTATTCTTAAGAGAAATTTATCATTTACAATATTAACAAAAATTACAATCATTTTTAACTGTTGAAAAAACAAGCAAAGTCTGCGCGCCCGGAGGGCGCGCTTCAATCACTAGTTTTTTTAAAAAGAGGATACGCCGGAGGCTTATTCTCTTTTTTCATTATTAAGGGTCAATAGGCGCGATTCTTTTACAGTTCGCTAAATGCTTTATTTTAATTATACAATTTTATTTTGTTATTTGTATTTCATTACTTCAAATTATATATGAATTGAACGAGTTTAAGAACATTTAATTAATTTAATCATTAAAATTAAAAAAATTAAATCAAACAACTACTTAATATCTAATTTTGATATTTTTGATTGTACAATTTCTTCATTTCTTTCAATTTTTATGATGGATATTTACATATTACATTTTTCATAGTGCATTTCTTTGATTTTTTTTTCATTTGATCTTATATCCTTTAATCATAATTCATCTCATCTTAAAATCAAACTCGCGCTTTCAAGATGTTATTTCGTAGAATTTTTACTACATCGATCCATCATTTACAATACAAATCGAATTGGAATATACATTTATTGTTTCTTTTTCAATTCATGAGACTACGATCATTATAGATGTATATATTAATATAAAAAAGTCAGAAGCTTTTTATTGAACTATAATATAACTCCTTCACATTGAACTTTAATGTGCCTGCAAGTGAACAATACTTGTTATATTGTATTTTATTTTAAAATCATCAAAAAATGGTGAATCATTAAAGAAAATAATCACATTTCTTTAGAAAAGTTTTAAAAAATATTTGCAATATGACAATTTTTGCAGGATAAACTAAATTTGCAAAAAATATTAAATCTGTAAAACAAGTTAAATGCAACTTCGAAATATCGAAAAAATGCTCGACTAATGAGATACTTTTTAATGAAAATAATGCAATGGTGAAAATAGACAGATTGTAGTATGAAAAGTAGTTATAGAAAAAGGATGAAGGGAATCGATAAAGCGGCGTAAAAGAAAGCGTCAATTTATCGAAAAATCGTTGCATCTCTGGTGCGCATGATAAGAAGAAAGAACCGGTCTTGAGAAGGAGTCAAACCCCTTTAGGTACGCCAGGTACGGTAGGTAAAGTCGAGTAGGAGTAGCGCGATAGAGGGAGACCCACAGACGAAGAAAGAGATACAAGTAGGCAGGACCGAATCAACTTATTTCAACGCCCCACGCAAGATACGGCGATGTAATAACGATAGGAAGCCTGCTATTATCGAAAATCATGAATATTTCCCAAATAATCGGTTCCTCAAGTTTAGGCAATGTTACCCATTACAATACGTATCTTATACGCCAATCAAATTTATGATCCAAGACCATTATTATGATGTAACTATATATGTTTTACTTGTTCATAATAAATGAACAATATACAATATTTTCTACATTAAAATTAATACAAAGACTACAACGAGTGATTATTTTGGCATATCAAATTTCGAGAAATGTACTCTTTTTTCTTCTGAAATAGTATTTCAAGGTAATGTAAAATAATCTTCTTCGAAATGCGGGATTAAAGTGGCACTTTGTTTCGCTAGGAAGCGAAAGTAAACTTCCATTATGCCATTGAAGGGATAGAAGCGATTTTCCTCACGAGGTAGAGATAGTGCCACTTTCATCCCACTTGGTAAAAATTATTATTTGCTATATTTTATATCAAAAGCTAAATTAATGTTTCAACAAGTATAGATTCTTACAAATTATAATTTTTACAACGCAATTAATGTTTATGTAGTGAAAACATATTGTGATAAACAACATTCTTTAGTTTTCAGTATTGCTGAATACTTTAGTAGATGTAACTCTATGACCATTACAAATACAATGGAAATATAATACCGGTGGTTAATCTCGATTTTTCCGCTCTGTCGAAGAAAACCATATAGATTGTGTTTTATATTTCCATCGTTACTTATTTTACAACTGTAAAAGTGCGCAACATAGTATCGCACTTCTAAACTTATTGTTATGTAACTTGAACTGTAGTGTGTTGACTTTATTTAGATAAGTTTCATTGTAAAAATTAATTCATGTCTTATTAATACGATTATGTTTATATTGAAGATAATTTTGACAAGTTTGTTTCTTATCATATTATTTTATATCAATAATAATATTTTTATTACAATATAATACATTATTTGATTTCACACACATTTTTTATTTAACAAATATTTCTATGAGTAAATTATTATACCAAAATAAGGATATTCTATAAATAATAGTCTTTGTTCGTGTAACACATGAATGATGTTTTTGATGTTACATAATTTCAGTTTAAAAGATTATACTAAGTTTCTTATTTACAATAATATATGTCACTATTCATGGAATCATTTATTGTGTTCTGTCAACTATATCTTTGATTTCCTCTTAAACACAGTCATTTTTGATGTAACATTCAGTGCCTAAACTAATGTTTGTTTATTTTTAAACTAAGTGTTAACGTTGAAAAGTGCAGTGAATTTTAAATATAAAGTTTTTATGTCATTCTTTGCACTCCTTCACATTGTCACAAAAAACAAACTAAATAAAATAAATTTGAATTTAAACACATTTTGCAATATTTTAATACTTTTTAAAATTACCGTCGGGATTTACAATATTATAAAAAGTATTGAATAAGTATTAAATACTAAATATATATCTTTTTTATGTGTAAAAATGTCAAGATGTGATGACGTCATGTATAATTTCCGCTTCAGAAAGTTGTCCAACTTCCGAAACGTTCCTCACTGTTTACTTCATAAAGTTTGTCAAAACGCGTAGCCGCGCATGGACCAATCCATTTTAAATGCATGACAAAATTTCAAATCAGGTTTTTAACACTTTCTTGAAGCAGAGACCATAAAGACCGTATACTTTCTATGCTTGAAATTTATTGTGCCACATTATTTCCTCGGCCCTCAGCACTTCGAAACTCTTTACAAAGAGTTACTCTTTGTTTTAGAATGCGTTATCATTAAGTCTTCACAGCGAGACTTTTACTTCATCAACGTGTTCTTTAATACTTAACATTGATTCTCATCTCATCAAAGCATCATTTTTTTATATCTCCGACTGTTTATGTTATTTATTAACAGCTTAAACTATTTTTGAAAAAAACATTTCATTTTATAAGCATTCACTCAATGTTTATGACTCATTTTTTTGCATATAATCACGTTTTGCTTTATTAATTATTAGAAAAGTTAAATTCAAACAAAATTATTAAAAATGTGTTATTGTTTATAGATGTGTAAATAAAGTTTGTACAGTTTTTTTGTACGTTTTTAAAATATGTTGAAGGTATTTTTGTTCAGAACGGATGAGACTGTTTGAGTACAATTTAGGGAGGCGAACTTTTGCCGTCGGATAGTCGTTTGTCATGTTATCATTCTTTTAAACCTAATTCAAATGAATGTGACAGTAAGCAATTTACAGGTAATTGAGTATATTTTTTTATTTTCTGCAAGTATATCGTTATTCATATTTCATTATGATTATTTCTTTATTTTCCTTCCATTGTTCTTTAAAAGTGTCGTAGAAGAAATTATAAGATTAAGAATTATTACAAGTTACTAAAATTATATTTCAGTAAAACATAAATCGTCAATTCAAATCGTCAACTTTGACTTCTGCGACAATAAAATAATTTAGTAATTACAATAAATGATTAATATAATTGCAACAATAAAATGTGTCAAGCAAATGTTAACGAAATATTTGACATAAATATTATGATGTAATAACTTGAAACAAAAGTATTATATAATAAGAAATACAAAAATGCATTAAATGAATATTATTTAATTCGTAAAATATTGTTTAGAAACTATTGAACTTTTTTAATTGACCCATGCATTTTGCTATTCTTGTTAAATGTAACTGTTAATATTTATTGAAATTAACAAAACTGTATAAAACCTATGCTTTTGCTTAGGTATTATACCTTTTGTTTATAACTTTTAAAACGAATTACGAAACGAATTTTTGTTTTTTAAAACGAATTACTTTCTTATAATTTTTTCAACCGAACAAATAAAAAATTTGATGTAAGATCCAAAAACGAATATTCTTTTAAATAAAATTGAAATATTTAATCCATTTTTTTTTATTACTGAAATTATTTTTATAAGCAACTTAACGTTTTAAGCTTAATATAAAAGATCAAAACTTATAATTTCTTGTTAAATTCCTTACGATTGAAAGAAAACAAGTTATACGTTTTTGTAATAAATGTTTATACAAAAATAATAATGATTTTAACGACATTGCGAGAACATAGTTTCTCGCACTGTGCGAGACAAAATCGCGCTTAGCGTCTTATATTTTCAGCGCTCGTACTTAATTCAACAAACATGTCATTTCATATTTATACATATTAATAGTTAATAGTCTGTAGTGTACTTAAATTTCTCTTTCTACAAAACACTTTTTCGTGTTTTGCAAATAACTTTGTTTGTACATTTTTATTTCGAATCGAATATGATCGAAATCAGTAGAATATTTTATTAGTATTATCCAAAAAATAGTTCAGACAAATTACATTTAAATGTTTCCTTCCGTTGATATATTCATACTAAAATCATAACCTCAAATAAAATTAAAAAATGCCAAGTATAGTCATGCACAATGCCAATCTCAATAAATTACATTTCATGGAAGAAAATCCAAAAAGCATCCAATACCAAGATAGTTCAATTATTCCCTCACGGACGAAGATATAAACAAAAATTTTATATTTTATTTTATATTAACTATTGCCGCATTTTTATATAAATTATATATATATTTTATATATTAAATATAATTTTTATATAATTTTATATATAAAAAATAGAGTTTTTATATTTTTTATGAAAATATAAAAAATACATTTTTTTATATATCATTTTATAAAAATAATATAAAAAATATATATATAATTTATATAAAAAAGCGGCAATAGATATGATATAATAAAATATAAAATTGTTGTTGATATCTTCGTCCGTGAGAGTTTCTGCTTACACAAACGAAAATGTTCAAATTCATTAGCCACGTAATAACAAACGTACTAAATGACTACAATTTTCCAAAACTTTATATTTATTTCTTTTCTTTTTAACTTGTCTTCCAAACTATGCATATTTTCATAAATAATTTTTGTGATATATAGTAAAATAAGTTATAAATTGTCAAAGGTCATTAGTTTTGCTAGTTAATCTTATAAATATACGAAATAAAATACTAGTAAAGGAACCCATGATCAAATATAATAAAGCATCTAAAACTAGAAGAGAATATTTTGATAAACAAAGATAGAAATTCAGTTATCAATAAAAAAGATATAACATTCACACGCAAAAAACAAAAATGTGAATTTTTCCTATTTTTTCTGACAGGGTAATCACAGAGGGACGAAAAGTTCAGATTTATTTCTTAAATTTTAAGAAAATAAGAAAAATTGATTTTTTTTCCGGGCAGTGATGCTTTTTCATCGCATTACATGTGTTATTTTTCCACCTTACTTATTCCACTATTATTTATCAATTACAAATTTAATTTTAATAAATGGTGATTAGAATAACATTTTAGAATATACTTATCTTCATATTTAGAATATAATTATTAATTATTTTCATTAAAAAAACATTTTCTTAACGTAAATTTAACAATATATTTACTACTAATCATAAGAAATGTTTGTGGTTAACGAGTTAGAAGTGCCCAAAATTCTTTGCAATTGTATCAATTATTTTTTTACCCTTTGTTATAAGAGGTCGACCTCCAGCGTCTACGGTGAGCAACATTTTGACACCTTCATGCCCCACGACTCTGACAGAAACACATAACACATCCAGTGTTGCCAGATTTATGTGACCAGTGATGTATCATTCAAAGAAATGTTGAATTAAATATTAAATTTAGCCAATATTCGAAAATTACTTCACAACAATTTTTAAAATGAGTATGAAAATAAGTAATACCTATTTTTCACTAAAACAGACAAAAATTGATACATTTTGTATGACAATTAACAAAATTATTAGAGATAAGATTCTGTGCCTCATTTGATATATTATGCTTTTATTTTTAGCGCGTAATTAATCTATATGTTTATGTTTAAAATTGAAAATTTACTGAACTTTGAGTAGTAGAGAAACAGATACAAAATTTCGGGAAAAAATACTGTAACTTTGCAATAAAATATTATTGAAAACTCATGAAAAAGTAAGCAATCATGGAAAAAGCAACAATTTTGAATGAAAAGTTTAGTAATTTCTCGCGAAATTTTGCATCTGTCTCTGTACTAATGAAAGTTCAGTAAATGTTCAATGTTAGATATAAATGTTTAGGTTAATTGTTCTCTGCATGTATATATTATCATATATAAAGTTGAGGACGTTTAATTTAAATGGATCATTGTTAAAATGATTTCAAGTCTATAGATCTACAAAATGATTAATATTTTTATATATATTTCCCAAATTTCATTTTTAATGTTGAATTTTTTGTTTAAACAGTAATTTTTTGCGCATATATTCATTAAAAAAACTGCCATACATTTTTTATTGAAATTACGACCTATGAAAATAAACCAATTTTATGATGACTATATTATATACTATTATGCATATAATTTAAATTTATTGATTTAATTTGAATTAATTCAATATTGCTTTTGCAATCGAATTTCATTCTTTAAAAAATCGTTTTCATTCAACATTGTTTACGTTTTGGGGAAAAAATGTCCCTGAACATATAAAGGAGGTATACAAGTTAAAAAGTTATGCTTTATCGTTGTTTATATTCCAGATTTACATATTCTGTTCATTTTCTATACTTTATGCCGAAATATAAATTATCTAAAACAAATTTTTCATTTAAAAGTTTTCATATAGGAAGACAACTTTACGATATATATAACATACCTTGAAATAATTAAAAAATCAATTAAAGAAAAATGATATTTCGAAAAACACTGATCATATAAAATTCAAAAGCTATCACATCTTTCATATTAAAGCACATATCAGAAAAAACGTTAGCTATTTTTAATTCTTTTTACTATTATGATTATAACTTCAAATTTTGTAGAACTTTGTCTGTTTTTAAACTCTAAATTAAAGTTTTGAATTTAACCCGCGGTTGGTATTACTATAAGGGAATCCCCGCATAAAAAAAGATAACCGAATGAGACTTTTGCAGAGGAACAAAGACAGAAAAAATAACGATACCAGCGAAGGGTTAATTTTGCCAATAGTAGACTAATTGTATTTTGTTAATATTATTATTCAATTAATGACTCGAACTTTTAATCAGGAAGATAGTGAAAAGCATTGTTTATATGCTGAAAATTAATTATTTAATTTCTAATTTCAAGTTGAGATATGTACTTTCAAAAAATTTAACTGAATTGACATGGGATTTTCGCAGGTCTCTCTTCGTTATCATTTCTACAGGTAATCCTAACAAATAACAAATAACAAAGAACATTTTTCGAATTTTAATCTGATCAGAATTCGAAAGAAAAATTACTATCGAAAAGTGACGCAGTTTTCCTTGTGTGGTAAGCAATTTCAAGTATGCAGACAAACGTTTATGTTTTCAAACTGGCGTTAGTGTTTGAATCAACTGTTTTTTTGCACAAATTTTATGTAGCGTAACAGGTTAAAGAAAAACAGTTTGAAATTGTCTAAATTTCACTAAATAATACCAGAAAATGAAGATCACTCATTTATTGCTTCTCATTTAAATAATATATTATCATCATCTTATTTGTTAAAATTTGTTATAATGAACTTCGCTCAGCATGTCAATTTCGCGACCCTTAAAAAGATTTAACGCTCGACTTCGTTTCATCTTCCTTACTCTCATAGATTCACCGTTAATTCTATCTTTCTTGCTTTTATACTGTTGACATATCATCTTAAGGTGATTCTTCAACTATATAAGAGCAAAAAGGATAAAGCTAATGGTGACTTCATTAGTGGAAGAGAGAAGCAGCGAATTCAACTGAAGAACTCTTAAGTATAAAAATGTGATGCTCTTCTTCAATGCCTTAAAATATTTCTAAGTTTAACACTGCAGCATTTGTAATGAACTTCTTGAAACAACTGAAAAGCCATGCAGAAGTTTCTGACAAAAAATTAAAAAATGTCTGAGGAAAGGAAAAATACAGCAAACAGTGGTAAATATTGTAGTTAAAGTATATCTTAAAATCGATGGCAATATTACCTGCAATAAAGCAGAACTCCACTGTGATGACTAGATGGTACTACTCTCGGAAATAGTTCATCTCAGACTCCGCTTGAGAGTTACTCTCTCAGGTATATCATCCTCGGTGAAAACAAAGCGACACTATTTCCGAGCTTCGCATTCGAATGAATCACATATCCCTTTGTTCAAAAAGCCTCGCGTAACACTGTGCGCATAAGCAAACAACACAAACAAGCGGTGAGAGACGAAAAAACGAGTGAAACAGACAGTGAACCGAAACACAGAAACTTAACGGAGGGAACACTGAGAAAGAGAGGGAAAAAAGAAACCAAAACTGACCATAAACTGCGCGTCGCACTTTTGCACAAAAACCCGGGACTAACGCACGTCGTCAACTTGCGAGGTTATGCTAGAGGCCCGTCTTGCATTACGACGCAGCCACGTGTTTTTCTACATTTTCACTTCAGGATGGTCAGAAATTTGACATCAACTTCTACGTTGAGCACGTTCTTTTAATCATCCACAAAGGTAAACTTCATTGCGTTAATTTTACCCAAACTGAAGCCATCTCTGCGTTTCCGAATCTGCACAAAAAAGTACATTTAATTAGTCTAAAGTTATTATCAATTGATAATTATTCTTAAAAATTAGTATTATCTATTTATAAAAATTAGTATTAATATCTGCAACGCAAAATATATGTACGAACAAAGTTTTTTTAAATTAAAATGTTAAACATTTTCATTCAAATTATTGTTTGTCTTTGACTAAGAAGAATTAATTTTGAACGCGCCATCTGTAAACTACTGAACCCTTAGTTGCATACTTTGACTTGGCTATCCGATTGTGTCTTTTGTGTCTTGAAGACACTTGATGCTTTTATGAAACAGAAAAAATATTCACAAATGGATATTCTGAAAGAGTTGGGTTTCACCAATGACGATAGTCTGCATTAATATATAAGTAATAAAGAAATACAAAATAAGCAATCAGTTTACGTAAAACCTCACAAAATGTTTTCTTCTTTATACGAAATTTGCATGTTTGTAATTGAATACAGTTAATTTTTGTTTTGTTTGTTTTCTTTTTGTTCTGAAAATAATTATGCAAATTCAATGCAAAAATAATTGCATTGAATATTATAATAATAATAAATTTTATTAATATTAGTATAATAAATTAATAAACTGTATATAGTAAATATTTAATACAAAGTTTGATTAATATTAATAAAAATTACTACATCGTTTGTGAACGCAAAGGCAACTCATTAAGAAACAAAAACTCTTAAACAATCTTTAATTCAAAGAATGAATCTAAAATAATAGCTAAATATATTTTTTAACTTTATTTCAGTAAAATAGCAAAAACAAAATCAAAACACACCCTTAGACAACGTTTCCTTATGAAAAACCACGATTTTTGGGTGTTAATATTTCGTAAACGGATGGACCAATTCGAAAGTTGCTTTTGTCTTCTTGAGTTTGCTGACAATATTTTATTTAAAAAAAATTGCAATTATATATTATTTTATTGCTGTTTTTTTATATGTTAAAAATCGGCATTTGTTTTTCTCAAAAAAAAGACACGGTAGTGCTGGACGACAAAAAGCGATCGTTTTTTTTGTACTTGGTCAGAGACACTACCGGGTCACTTGATATTTTTCAGTTACATATTTTACCATAAAAGCAATTTTATTTATAAGATATAAACATTTTAATGCATTCATTATAATCTCATTTTCCGTATTGAAACTACCGTTTCATGAACCAAAATAGAATTTTAATATTCTTGTAACATTTAAGAATTTAATTAACAGTTAATTCAACCTAATTACGAAATAAGTTGATTAATTGATCATTTCTATTTAAAGTATTTCAGTTTTTAGTGTTTCAAGATATGACCCTTTTATAATTGATATTTAATAATAAACAATTCCATTAATAAATTTGCTTGAAAAAATAATTTAAACATTCAATTTTCTCTTTAACTGCTCAATTTTTACTAAAATTCAGTTTACTATTAAATTTACTAATAAAAAATTTACTTCACTTTATTTTATTCAATACAGTTGATATAAAATATATATAATCTTACATAAATCTGCTTTGAACGATATATTATAATTATGAAGGCCGTGGAAAAACCTTTTTTATCACACAATAAAATCCCTTTCATGGATTTTAAAAAGTCATTATTTCTGGTTAAAAGATATAAAAATGATTAATTTTATTTCGGGCAGCTTCCCGGAAACGAGTGATATATTTGTGGGATTCGATAGTAACAAACTTAACTGAAATATGCAAAAAGTTTTAATAACAGAAGCACAATTATGAAAGAACAATTTCAATTATTTTTATTATCTTGCAATCCGAGAAGGCAACTTATAAACAAATTACTCCAAAAATAAGCAAAATTGACTTGTAATATTAATAAATTTACTAATAAAAGTAGAAATCTTTTCTGTTTTGTAGTATAACTTCCGTGTAATATGAATGAAATTATTGATCGTCTGAATATAAAAAATATCTCTAGAAATTTATTTTTCATACACGTCTAGAATCCATATTTGAAACCCAGATTTTTTTTCTATTTTAACTAAAAATTCCGAGCTTGAAAAATCAATGTAAAAAATGTGCTAATTAAACTTTGTAACATTTATACATTTTATTCAATATAACCGGACATGCTTTACGTGAAAAAAATTTTTCTCTAATATCTTGATAATAAATAATTCGTAACAGTGAAATACTTTATGGGAAATTGTCGGAGTTAACAAGCGGATATAACAATATCTCACGAAATTCAGAACTATAGGCAGAATACGCGTAATCGCATATTCTCTTATAGTATTACAGTTTCGAATCGTGATTGGACTAAATTTTAGTTTTTTATAGGATATGAAGAAAGTAAGAATAAAAAAGTGGACAGTTTTAAAGTGACAATACTTATGTAATTATTATTTTAACAATTATATTTTATATGTGTCTACAGCATTACAATATGCATTAAGGGTTTCTATTGAAGCACAAAAATAAAAAAATGTTTGCATATTTCGAATTTTTGAAACTAACTATTAAACCAACTTTATATTTATTCAGGTTTTAACAAAATAAACTTTTCATAATCAGTCTAATTGCTGTAAAAGTTAGATTTTTACAAATTATATCTATACGCTATTCTCATATCTCATGTTGAGCATCACGCGCGCCATCTTTCTAGAACTACTCTATATAAATTTCCAGTTTTAATCTATAAATATTACGAATATTATGTGTTAATAATAAAATAAATTAAAAATAAATGGTTTTACAATGATAATAAATATTCAGAATAATTAATATAACGTGTATAATAAAAAAATATTAATAATTAAATTTAAAAATGTATATAGATTACTGCAAAAAATCGCCAATCGTGGCGCCACAATCGATATGAAAATAGCGTATAAATAGAATAGTGTTGCAAAAATAAATTCAGTTCAATAAACAATAAACAATAAAAATGAAACATTAAAAGTCCTTATGCAAAATAAAAACAATTACCTGAATAATATTGATCAAAGAATGATAACAAATTATTTTGAATGTATCTAAAGATACGTTCAAAATTTATGTATCTTCACATATGTAAATAAAGGGTTATACACATTTCGACTGCACTAAGAAAAATAACTTACATTAAATTACTGTTTAAACAGTAA
>JABFPJ010005637.1:0-11953 GCA_022817425.1 Gryon sp. ZL-2020
CGAATTATACAACATTGGGCCTACATTGGCCCAGTCCAGGCTTACCCGTAACGAGGCGAACCCGGACTTTACCAATCCAGGGCCCGCTTTTTAACTAGGCAAGCCTTATTCAATTTCTACTAGGGTAAATGTTTTGTATATATTGACATTTTACATTTTGTGCAATAAAATGTATTTATTATAATTAAAAGTAAACAAAATTATGTATGGGAATTTAATATGGATTAATAAAAATATTGTATACTTTATTAAAATTAAAATCAGTGTACTTTTTAATATTTTTCTAAATGTCTTCTTTTACATAAAGTAAAGTTTATATATATGGCATTGTAATTATAATAATTATTTAAAGATTCAGTACTTGTAAGAATTAGTTTTGTTCTATTTTTTTTATTTTTATTTTATTTCTTTATTTATACTATAATTATTTTTAAAAGTAAACGAAAATAATATTAATAAGATTTAATTGCAAATTTAGAAAGAGAATAGAAGCTATACAGATAAATTATTCTAATTGTCAAATAATATTTTTTTCTTTGTTTTTTACTATTAAAACTCATTCACTTTAGTAAATGCTTATCTGTCATTATGTATCGTTTCAATATGAATGACAAATATTAACTTATCTATTTGTACTAAACACAAAAATCAGTTGAAGCTACTTTCCGCGATATTGAACTTTTAAGATGATTCTGGATTCTTTTATTTTTAAATAATTTAATCATGAGTTAAGAATTATAATGTGTATTGTTTCATTCTTTAGTTTTGGGAGAATTATATGATCGAAGAAAGAATATTTTTTCAAGTAAGTTCTTCCTCCATTTTGTAAACAAAACGGATGAAGTTACGGAGCTAAAAGATTAATCTTAAAATTTTTTTTTTTCCATCCTATAATTCTTCCAGCACTAAAAAAATGAAACAATGCACATTATAATTCTTAATTCATTATTAAAACTTTATTTTTATTTACATTACATATTTTACATCACATTACATTACATTACATTACATTACATTACATTACATACATACATTATTAAAAATAAAAAGACACAAATTTCGGTGTATCAGATCTCAAGAATCACCTTAATTAATATACATACTGGCACTACGTCATATATCGATATGACGTTTGAATTTCATTAGGTTATGTTTATCATTACATGACAGTAAATTTAAGTCATTTTTAGTTTGTCAAAGTTTTTGTCATTTTTAGTTAGTCAAGTTTATTTTTAAAGTACTTTAATTGTTTCGTGGTTTATTTTCCTAGTAATAAATTATCAGTGATTTTGAATGATTTGCAACAGCATCAGATAATATCTAAATTAAGCATACATTTATCAATTTGATGATAATTTTGAGTCGTTTCGATATATTCAATTTCTATCAAGCAATATTTCACATTATACTCATCTATTTTACAGTCACATTGATAAGTAAACAACACTCTTTTCCAATTTTTATTTGCACAGCCTTGACAATTAAATTATTCTAAAGCATTTCTATAAACTAATTTACACATTTTTAAATGTCAAAACTTTCAACATGAAATATTGTTTCGGGTGAAATTCGCATTAGAGTACGAGAATATTTGTAGAACTTGATTTACATGAAACGTTTCTCTTTGTTCAAGCCAATCGCTTGATGGCATCTTCGCGGAATGAATAATTTGCCGTCGAACTATTTTGGCAAATGAATTGAATTACGCGTCATACCATGGTTCGTAGTCGAGTAACGATGACTGACATTTTGTTCATCAATTTGCACGATCACTTATCGTATCTTAAATGCTTCGATCGACACTTTTAGTGTTTGTGACGAATGTGACGAAATAAGAAAAAATCCCGTTGAATGAAAAATGGTAGAAAGTATAAGTGACAACAAGTGTGTGAGACGCGCTTACGACCTCAACGCATATCGAACTGCGATAAATCGTATTATGCCGAGTTAACGGATGTATGTTTATTCAAGAGTAATGATAATACGATGTATACCATGTTGCCAATATTCAAAGTATCGTCGTTTTAATTTTCCGAATCCATTCGGAACGTCGAATTAAAAACATTTACAATCATATTGCGCTTACACGTTGTATTGCTTTTCTTCTTCTTGCATTCTAGGCGATTTTTAAGTACATAAAAGTTAATCCTCTAGTGATAACCACAGTCGAAAGAATAAATAGCTTCAGGAATGTTTGTTTAAGTATATGTGGAAAAGTAAGTTTGGTCATAAAACGTAACAAAGTATGACTAATAATATCGAATTGTTTTCCGTTCATGTATATTTAATACATTTTGAAATAAGATGGAAAATTATTATTTGTCGATGTGATGATTGTTTTGCACATTAATTGTTTTACATGTTGCAATTTTAATTTTTGATAAATTAATGTTGAATTTTTACAGGCTTGTGTTGTATTAACGATTGTACTTTTGTGTTATGTAAATTATAATTTTCACATTACATTATAATTTATGAAAATAAGAGGCAATGTTTATTTTATTGCAAAATTAATTTAAACGTCATAAAAAGCTTTTTTAAGTCTAAAAGAAACTTCAACATTATGTAATTTTATAAAAATTTTGCAATTAATTTGGTATATACAGAATTAAATCTAACTGATTCTAATCATTAAAAAAATGTCCGAAGAAAAATTAATGCAGTGATGAATCAAGTTCTAATGTAACTTACAATTTGTAAGTCATAATGCTGAATACAATAAAATCTAATGTAGTAAAATTGTACATAGTTCATAACATCTTAACATATATCTCAATATTCGTATTAAATTTAGAACTCAAATTTATTATAGTATATATGAATTCATATTTATGTTAGAACGAAAGCATAAAAGTTTATCGAAAATTCTTTACAATCACAGACGAAACGTTTATAACAACTTTGGTTATCTGCCAAAATGTCATGATGGACTAACTTATCACTCGCCGCTTTTACCATGAAAAGCTTGTATACTATATTTCGGGTATATTCACTTGAGAAATAAAGAAGATAAGAAAAACACTCCCCACTTATGCACATAACTCCGGTATAACCTGCTTATATCAAGTGGAACAATGAAATAAAAGCATATAAAATAATTCCTTTAATGTTTCGTTAGAAAATATTTTAAAAATTCAAGAAAGTTTTTTCTTTATTTTGAACATTTCAATGCATTCAAATTATGCTAATAAATCTGTCTTTCGAAATGGTCCTATTAGTAGATTGATATTCAAATCTTATGATTTTTTATCATTAGTATTTAATTATTATTAGCATTTTATTTATATTTAAAACTTGCTTAAAGAGGTTAAGACACAATGCTTTCGTGCAAAAGAGATGGAACATAAAAAATAAAATATACTTCTTCAAAAAATATAAATAAATGAGTTTAACAAAATATGTATTCTTTAATTTTGAATGTAATATTTATACTTTTATTTTCTAGTAGTTACAAATGAAACATGAAATTTTTTGTTGAAATTTTCATTGCGATGCTTTTAATATAATTTATTTACATTAAATCCAATGAGATAATTCTTCTGAAATTTTACACACTTATTCCTATGAGTTTTATTTGAACTCATTTATATTAAATTTACATTAAAATTACATTTATATTTATATTAAATTTATATTAAAATTACAAGTAATTCTGAACGTGGGATTATATTTTCAATAATCAAAATTGCAAAATTCCCATAAGACTCAATGTATTTTGTTCTGATTTTTAACAATTTTTCGCTTAAAAACTACTGAGATGATCTTTTTGAAATTTTGTACAGCGTTTTACTTCATCTTTCCGAACAAATAATATTTGTTTGAACAAATTCTTATCGTTAAATTAGTTCATGTCCAACCTTCTTAAATTTCATTTAAATAGAGCTTTACATATCTTATTAGTGCAATAGTGGATTAAATTTGTGATATTGAATAGATACAATTCAAATGCCATTCTTTGTTTGATCACAAAAAGGGATTGAGTATAATTAGTGTGGTTTCTTTAAGTTTGGTAAGAATTACTACTGCAAGGAAAATCGAGGGTAGCAATCAGAAGAAAGTAGTTAGTAAGCGACAGGGTTGTTGTTCACGATAGGTAAACACTTAGGGTCACTAATAAGAAGCTTACTATTAAGACAGAAATGAGAGTAAAGAAGATTCGCTTTATATGAAAATGTAGGCAAAGATAATCGATCAATGTATAAACTCACTATTTTTATGACTAACATACATGATTAGTGAAAGGAAATAATTTATAAAAAATAGTTTTATTTGTAAAAAAAAAGAACATTAATTTAATCCTATATTACTCTATATTTTTTAGCAAAAAGTTGCGAGTGAAAGTTTTAAGTTTATGTATTATTATTTTTTACAATGTTTAACGAAAGTATTATATTTAAATATTGTTGTTATACTAATTAATTGAATGGAGGTCCTTGTATTCTCTGCAAAAAAATATCAAAAACAAAAATTAGCGAATTGTTAAATTCATAGTGGAACATGTTGACTAATTGGTGTCAAATAATCCAGTAAGTCGAACACGCCATTATATCGACACGAATAACGATGACATGAAACTCTTTATATGTTAGTTGATTTTCTAATATTTTTAGTTTTACTTGGCTCTGTCAGCTTTTTTGACAATCTAACAGAACCGAATAAACTAAAAAGATTAAAAAATCTATGAATCTAGAAAAGCTAATGGAATTAAGTTAACTAAGATATAAAGCTAACTAAATTGTTAAGGATTAAGTAATTAAGGTGATTCTTCAGCTGTATAAGCGCAAAAAAGATAGCTACACAGTAAAAAAATATTCAAATATTTACACGATTTCGTGTAAAAATACAAATTAATGTCTATAAAGTGTTAATTGTACACCGATTGGTGTACCAACAGCTAATCATAATTATACTTTAGATATATTTACACCTTTCAGTGTAAAAAATTGCACCGAAATTTTTACACTTTTACACTGGCACGAGATTTTTTTTTACTTTGTAATGGTGACCCCACCCCAACGGACGAAAATATATCCAATATTTTATAGAAAAAAATATATCTCTGATATATAATATAATATATACTATATACATATAACATTTATTGCCGCTTTTTATATAAAAAAGATACACTCAATATATATATTGTATATATATTGTGTCTATGGGGCATTCCACGTCAAGGCAACCCAAAATAAAAAGTGATGTTTCTGAAAAATTCTGAAATTGTAGTACACTACTAAAAAAAATGAATTGAAATTTCATAAAAGGGTAATACAATTTTTTCATAGTTGTCCATGAAAAAAATTTAAATGATGTTTGTAATTTCATTTCATAAGAAGTATGAATTTTCATAATAAGTTTTGAAAATTCATAAATGAAGTTATTAAATTTCATAATATGTTTTGAATATTCACAGACATGTTTATGAATTTTTATAATCGGTTTTGAATGTTCATAATCAATTTTGAAATTTTATAAATTTCAAGCTTTACTGATTAAATGTTTAAAATAATTGTTTGAAATGTAAATTTTACTATTTTTTCCTAGAAATAATTTTTTGTGTTGAATATCTTTGAATTACTTTTTAAATATTCAAATATACGGCATTTTCCTTAGTGTATCTAGTAATCTGAAATGTAAAATCGTTTTATGTGAAAGATTGAGAAAGTTGGAGAATAGTTACGTTTAAAAACAGTCAACTTTATTTAAATATATTTTTATAATTTACTTATAAATAATTAATATTAATTTGAACATTTATCATAACTTTTTAAACAAAATCGAAATATAATTTATAATAAGTAACTCTTATGTTGACCGAAAAGTAGACAACTTTTGTATAAGTTTCAAGACACTTGGATTGATCACTTTCTGTCTACTCCGTTTCTTTCCTCGCTTGCTTCCTTCTGCAGGATTAATTTTCATAACGTTTCTGTAAATAGTAAAATAAAAAACATTATTTAATAATAATAAAAAATGTGCATATATTATGTTTATTTTAATCAAAAGAGATACCTTTGAATAAATTCTAAAGTTTTCTCTATCTCTGTTGGATAAGTCAATCCAAATACAAAGTAAGCAACGAACAAAGTTAAAATGCCCTCCAAAACATCCTTGCAAAAGATCACAATGCTTTTTTCAATTATCACAGTACTTGTAGCATTCTCGTCAAACACATTACAACCTATAAAAGTAACAATACATTGCAAAATTATTAAAATCATATATTTAAATGATTTTTTGGTCAATTTTTGATGTAGATAAAGATGAAAAACAGATGAATATACGAGTAAATAAATATTTTATGGAATTTACCTCTAACTAAAAGAGTCGGGCAGGAAGAATCTGTATTATCTCCTAACATTTCGTCTGTCACATCAATCTAAACAAATATGAACTTTATAGGAATATATTGAAAAGTTATATAACAATATAAATTAATAAATAACAGTAATACAATAATAATAATAAATACTAATAAAATAATATAAGTTAATATATTTTATTCTGCGACGTACGCTTAATACTTTAATGAAATAATTTTCATTTTCTTCGAAGTAGTGGCTAAGAAGTACAAATGGAAGTATGAACTTTGGTGCATCACTTCCAGAAACAGAACATGCTTCCTTGCAGTCGTTGATAAGTTTGCATATGATGTCTTCCCTGTTTTCTTTGTATTTAGACATTTTCAGAAATCGTCGCAATTGTTTTAAGTCGGATTCTTGATAAAGTTTCCACATTTGGTGAACATCGAAGCCTAATAACTTGTTTGCATGTTGGAATAGAAATTCCGTTATTTTTATAAAGGGCCAAGAAGTTGTTATTTCTTTTAAGTCTCTTATTTTCTCATTCATCACAGCTCTCTGCGTGGCATAAGTTTGGTCCATTAACTGAGATATTTGCGTATAATTTTGCGATGTTAAAGAAAACATCTCGAACAATTGCTTGCGTTTCAATTCCTGTGATTTCGGCGTTTCTTCAGGTGGCAGCAGTGGATTAAATTCAACGCATCCATACTCATTTTGTTTATGGACGTTACTAGCTGCTTTTTCCCTTCTTATGGCATCTTCTTCGTCGCTGTCAAGTGTGTCTGAAGCTTTTCTTTTCGTCGGTCCTCCACTACAGCTCTTCTTATAATTTACAGCATTATAAATGTTTTGTTTCAAACTTGATTGTCCACTATCAAAGATTACTCCATTAACAGCTATTTCAAAGGTCTTAGGAAACTGTTGACAAATTGATGCCGCCACTCTTCCGCAAGTATTGATCGATGTATCACCATACGTATTAATTAAATAATAAGTGATCTCAGCAACAAGTTTCTTTTTATCGGCAGGAGTTGCAGTGATTCCCTGTTTACATGCGTCTGTCAACGATTTTGGCATTTTTGTCCAAACATGTTCGTCCAAATCCAAAGGTTGAAGACCCGCTGACGTTGATGGCGTTTCTGGTGGCAGCGAAATTGTGTGTGTATATATATACAAATATATATTACAAGGAAAATCAAGTTGTATACACTAGAACTAATTTTCATGTTTTTCGACAATATTTCGTCATGGTTTTTCGGTTTTTGGTTTTCCAGTTAATAGTATTGTAAAACTTAGGGAATTTTGTTAGTGAAATAAGAATTTTGCTTTCTATAAAACCATGATTTTTTATTCCGCGTAGATTTGATGATATCGTTAATATTTAAAATAAATTTCAATTTCCAAACATACTATAGTTTATATTTGACTTTCAACAATATATAAGCTTGTATACTTGATTCTATGTAATTGCAATGTAATAAACAAACCTTAAAATCAAAATATAATTCATTTTTTATGCAAAAATGTACTACCTGAAAGACTTGAGTCAGTAAGTTGATTTTTATTCCCGTCCTGACGGAAATTAAAGGATTTTGGACAAACTTGGACTTCATCTGGAAGCAACAACAGTGAAATTGGCTCATTTTTCAGCGCAGCAAATTCTAAAGCATAATCCTTCAAAATCTCGTCTTCATCGATATCGGTCAAATCTTCCAAAGCTAACTGCAATAATTGAAATACTCATTACAGGTTTACAAATTGTTATACAGTTAATATTATAATTTATTAGTTTAACTTATAGAACATACAAACGATGATAGTTACCTTGTATTTTCCAGCAGGAAGATTCATTTTTAATAAAGCTTCCGAAATGATGACATCTATTTTATCTCCTTTAATCATTTTCTTTACGAATCCATCGGGGGAAGTTACTCTCACCAGCATGCTTAAGACTGAAATTATAAATAGTTTTAAAATCAAATAAAAAACAATTTTTTAACAACAATTATTTTTAATAAAAACGTTATAATATTATTCAATAAATTGTCATTATTGTACATGCGTGAGAAATTGCAAATATTGGAGTGATTTTTCCCCATTTCGGTTGTTAAAATATTATATTTAATTAAAACGTATATCATGAATAAATTCTAAATTTTTAATTGAATATATTCTTTGTACGTCATGCACGTATTGCGTATCTTACATATTCCGATATAATGGTCCAGTTACAAACAATCATCAGCAACAAAACCATATGTAGGTTTAACACAAAGGATATTATCAACACGATAGATGTACATCGGTTTGAAGTACTTCAAATTTTGCAAAGAGATGCATTTATATGTTAAAACTTTGCCAATTTCATAAGCTCGTAATGATGGAATAAATTGATTGTCCAGGATTTCAACAATGCCGTATACAGTTTCTCCAGCTACTAGAAATATACATATTTTGCCGATTTCTATAACATGTTGATAACCAGTTTGTCCCACTGCAAGAGCATCGCCTTTTTGAAACTTAATACCTTTATATATAACAGAATTGCACTGATACAGATCTTTGACGGACAAATTATGATCAGAAAGGCAAGATTGTATTTGTTCATTATATAAACGTGCGTTGAAATTAGTTGTGTCCTGAACATTAGTATCTGATCGAATATCGGTTCCCATACGAAGCAAACATTGATATAGTTCGTGTTTTTCCGACAATGATTTCGTTATGTTCAGAAAATTCTGTAATCTGCGTATAACTCTTTTGAAGTATGTATGCTTGGTTTCGAACCTCATTGTCCATACTTTTGTGAGAGGTCCATATCGGATTATTAATTCGGGATAATGTCTTAAATAATGATGTTTCGGGCGTAATTTATCTTCAGTAAAGACACTCTTTCTTATACACACGTATTCATCTATGACTGTACACAAATATGGAATAATTGTTTTATGTATTTCCGGAGAACAAGCAATTTCTATGATTTCATTTAACAATAACAGACATTTCCATACGTGATCATTTTTGTTTTGTATTTTATTTTTAATTATGAGAGGAAAGAGTCTGACGAAGTTCATAATTTGGATTGCGCCACCTGTTAATCTGTTAGATTTTGTCGATATAAGACATGGTTTATCTTGTAAATCTTTTGACGAGTATGCAAATTTCTTTATCCTTTCATTAACTTCTTTCTCTGTAAACCATTTCTTCTTTATAAAGTATTTTAGAAATAATTGTGTGTCGTGAGCAGCAACGCCCTCTAGTAAGTCGTGTCCTAAACATGGCGGAAGTCCAGGAGAGCACACATGATAGAAATTTAACTTGTTGAACTGAGAATCACGAAGTACACCTTTGCAACTATGATCTTTCTTTGTCGAATCTTTTTCAATATTTCTTAAACACTCGTTATAGGACTCAATTGTTCTTTTGGCAAAATGTCTAAAAACGCCATTATCATCATAGAACTCTTGTCTAGATATAAGGCAGTATCTACAAAAGTAGTGCGAAGTAGAAAAATTTGAAACAAAACCTCCTAAACTATGGCTTCCAACGTTGTCACCGGATATAAACACTACGGATCCTTTAATCTTCTCTTCTTCTATTTCTACTCCATTTTCTTCTATAACTTTTATATCTTCAACTATTTTTCCATAAACTACTTCCGGGCAAAATTCTGTTGTTTTGCATAATGCTACGAGTTTGATATTGTTGATATTATATCGCACGTGCGAAGGTAAATTGCCCAGCGCCATATAAATTCCTTCTAATTTATATTTTTTTTTAGCAGCTCCGAGTGGATTTACTATTTCAACTCCGTCTTGAAATAAAATGATCTTTAAAGACTTCGGATTACTTATAAAAAAATCGTTACTCTTGTATTCTAGTCCATCGGTGAAATCTTTCAGTAAATTTGGATCATCATTTCTGATTTCAAAACTGATTAAGTCCTTGACATTTTTATCAATAAAGAAACTCTTCAATGTTTCGCCGATGGGAACATAATGAAAGAAAGTCTTCGTTACAGGATTAATGACGATGCCTATCGGTTCAATGTAAGGAAAGTGAGATTTATAAAATAACTTCCGCTTGTAATCTGTATCTAAAACTTTGGAACAGATTTGAAAAGGATCCGTACAAAAACATAATTTCACAACTTTTTCGACGACTTCGTTTGACATATTTTCAGACAGCATAGCATTTCGTAAATTTGCTTTCATCTTACTTTGTCCTAACTCGTGCAAATTTTGGTTTTGTTCTACAATATATTGAATTATTGTAACAGGAACGATGTGTTGACTCTCTAATTTCAACAAAAATATTGCCATGTTCTCAAGATACGTGCGGTCGAAATTAGGCTCAGCTGATGCTCCTTCGTTGAATGTGTCATCAGTTGAAGAGGATGAAGCTACATTCACATCGACTGCAGATAACACTGGAGGGTGATTGGATACTGATGTCTCGTGTTTTGTTTCCTTTTGTTTTCCTTTATGCTGTCTACTCAAGTGAGTTGAAAACGAATTTTTATTTGTAAATTTATTTTGGCAACCAGGATACGGGCACGTTATTTTCTCATGATTTCCTATGTGATTTCTGTAATGTCTCAATAACTGCAGAAATTGGTGAAATTCTTTCTTGCAATTACTCATATTACAAGTGAATTTTCCTCCTTTATTCATTAAAATTTCTGCATGCTTTTGTTGCGGACAAGAAATGTTCATACTGTGAGTCCTAAACAAGTGTAATTGTAATTGTTTTTCATTCTTGAAGGTACTTCGACAGTGAGATATTCCACAGTAAACATGTTGAGTCACACTTGCGTGAAATTTGTTATGTCCAATATATTTTTCAAAAGATAAGGTGTTGAAAGTACAAAATTTGCAATGAAACATTCTAAAACAGAACAAATCAGATCGATACTACAAAATGAGTTCGACAGTATTTAAATTATTTCATTTGACAATAATTTAAATCCAATATATATATTTATATTCCTTCTGTTTTGTATATTAATTTTTCGCAGTGTAAGTGTACTTTTGTATACAGAATTGAAATGAAATAAAAAGAAACAATGTTGAAGATCAACATAATCCTTAAAATTATTGATCAATTGCATTGAAATTTTAACTTATAAATAAAAAATATTTCTTTGATATTAATGAAACTGTTCATTAATTTCATTAATTAACAATAAAACAAATCAGAGAATGATAGAAATGTGCAGATTAATGAAAAACTAGTACAGTTTAACAGTAAAGTACACTAACAGTTGTACACTAATTACGCTTTACTTTTTATATAGAAATCCAATTTATAATTTAAATGTTATACATATTAAACAAATGTAAAGATGAATTTAAACATTTATAATAATTTTAGGCATACCTGTTATAAAAAAATGAATAAATATTTGTATTACAGGACAAAAGTTTGCGCAATAAAAAAGAACTCCAATTTAAAACGTCAAACAATACTCCAATATGCTTAAATTGTATTTCTTCAATTGAACCTAAAAAAATACAAATTCTATAAAAAAGTGTAAAAATGAAAGTAAAAAACATTTTACTTTATAATAATAAATATAAAATATTTGCTACAAAATACAGACAAACAATGTTTAACGTGAAACAATTTTAGGTTAGTCGACTTAC
>JABFPJ010005638.1:0-11952 GCA_022817425.1 Gryon sp. ZL-2020
ACTCGACTGACTGTCGGTAACGTTGTTTCTTTGTTAGTTAAAGTATGACAGCGTGAAATATGGGTTAGGTTAAAATTTACTGAGCAACTTAGTAAAAATTCATCAATATTTCGTAAAAATTCATCAATATTTTGTAAAAATTCATCAAATTTGTGCAAATTTTACAAAAAATTCATAAATTTTACTCAAAAACAGATACTGTCACACAATTACTCGTATTCTCAGTAATATTTACTTACCTATTTCTATGCGTGTATATAAATCATTTGCATATACAATTTCTTATATGTCACAAGTAACACGTATAAAGAATCTTGAATATATATTAAATATGATATAGAATGGAAAATTCTACGAATTTTACTTAAAACAAAAATCAGATATTTTAAAAGATTTTTGTTTATAACACTTTTTTTGACTTACTGATATGTTATAAATTGTTATTCTAATAGACGGGTGAAAGAGACTTTTTTTTCGTGAAACATGTTTGACATTGTAAGACAAACCGGACCAGCGCCGCTGCCACTTATTGGCATGGGAGATAATACCTTATCGTACGTCGAATGGCTGTGATTGTTATTTATGATCATTTCAACAACATAATTAATGGACCATTTTACATTCGACACTTGAAAAACTAACTTACTTTTCCCTTTTAATTACGTGTAATTATACGTTTATCACATTTGAAATCATATTTACACATATTTAAAATATATATGTAAAAATATATGTGTAAATATGTACAAAAATACATAGAAACACTCCTAGAAAGGATTATTTAAAACAAATAAAATTTAGGGTTAAAATAATGAAACTTTATTTATTTCTAATAAATATTTATTAGAAAAAAATTATTTATTAATAATTAATTTATATTTTACATATAAACAATATATTTAACATATATTTTAAGCGACAAAAATATGAAATTAATATTAATATCTTATATTATTTATGTTTAAAAAAGTCTTTTAAAATAAACTAAACAAATATTAAATAGTGAAAGAAAAAGAGAAATATTATTTAACATTTTATTAGTCTTATTAAAACTACTTTCGCATAAAAAATTTAGGATGATTTGTATTTTGCTTGAATTTATTGCTAGATTAAGTCACCTGCATTTGCGACAAAATAAATTAAATTTTACGCAAGATTTGCAGACGACATTATAATTTACTTATAGGTATTAAATGACTTAATTACATAAGCATTTATAAATATGTAAAATATTTATTATTATATTTTTATTACGAGAAATGTTATTAAGTATATGACTTTGTTTAAGAAATCTTGACAAATGACAACACCCATTTCTCGGAACCATTTTTGATTAATTATTTATTTGCATGAAAGATTTACGACGGTGAATCAATTTGAGAAAGTATTATCTAATATTTAATAAATTCTATTAGAATTAATACTTTACGAAATGTATATTTCAACTAGTTTCAGTTGATTTGATCGACAAATGAATTCTTAATAATTCGAAAAACTTTTTTTTTCGCAGTCTATCATAAAATTAAAAATAACAAAGTAATAATTAATAATAAAGTAATTCTTAATAGTTTTACAAAACGAATGCCAGTCGCGAGAGAAAAAAGTATGATGTGACATGACAAATACCTTCTGCAGTATTTTAATATCATTTTGTCATCCGCGTTATGTTTCATTCATGCTGATAACTTTGTCACAGAAAATAGCGAAAATGAGTGTAATCATCGATCGAACGAATATGAAGTAAATTGATTAGAAATGCGCTAAAGTTGCATTAACTTCCTACTGCGATGATGAATTCAGTTTCAATTAATGCGGTTACGTTCATACAATTACATTTTTCCGTATTTTTTTTTCTTCTATCCATTGTCAGTGGAAGATCTTTATAGCTTGTGGGCGAACAGTAAGAATATCTTGAAGACTCGTAAATTACCGAGGACGCGCTGACTTTTCTACAATAACCGGGAATCCTGCGTACTACCCACGTTCATTGTTATAACGTGGCCACCGTCAACTTCAGTGCGACGATAGGACTCATTGTCTATTATAGATTATACACAACATACAGATTTTTAGTAATTGCATAGTCAGCTGTATTCACATAATAATTTATTGAGTCTGAATGTACGCGTAAACATAATATTCATCCAACATTCCGCGCCATTTGTCTTAAGGTGCCCTGATTAAATCGTCAAACTGATTTGTAGCAGTCTATATAATATATAAAGTAGAAACATTTCAAAACGTTACCGTAACCTTTTGTTTTATAGAAAATAATTCACGAGTACTATAAATGTTTAGTGTCGAAATTTCTTTTGAGATTTAATTCATTCAAAGATATATGACATAAGTATCCAAGTATTTAATAGCTGTACTTAATACAAATCAGTCAAACTGCAACTTTTTCCTACGTTTAATAAATGGTGAAACTTAATTACGTCTGAGATTAATCAATTTATGAATTGGAAAGATTCCTATAAATTAATGGTGACATTTTTCAGATTTGATATAATAAAATGTATTCATTAATAAATGTTAATGGTTAAAATTGAATAATTAATTGTTTACATTCATACATTTTCGAATTTTCGAAATTAAAATTTCTCGCTAATTTCACATTAAATTAAAGTAACTCTTTATAGTAGTAATAAGTACAATATTTGTAAGTTGATTTAAGTTTGCACAAATTACATTACTCATTGTAAAAGCACATTCATAGCAATGCAAATAGACGTATTGCATGATAAGTAAATTAGTGATGATGATTATGTGTCCAATGAGATGCAAGTGTAGTGAGACTGAGATGAAAATAGATTGAAAAGTGAGAGTTGCGTCATAAATCTTCATGCACGTTGCCACTGCGAAGAAAGTCATAAGAGCAAAAAGGTTAATTGTGATAAAGGAAAAGAATAGAGAATGATGCATTGCGATTGCCGAATGCAAACACGAGAGCTGCGATTATTTGTGCTATTCATACGCGTAGTTCGCAAGGTCGTGTGCTCGGTACATCGTAATGGCAAACGCGCATTTCTGCATTACGCATGTATCCAACATACCGTAAACTATGACCGATCGAGGACAAACATGGTCTGAATATTCGTTGATTCGTTCATTAGCTAATTAGGCTACTTCATCTTTTGCCTTCTTTTTTCTTATTCTTATTTTAATATTCCTCACGAATGAAAATATGAAATACATTTTTATATTTAAAGTATATGTCATATTGTCGCAATTTTACATAAATTATATATATTTTTTATATGTTATACCTAATTTTTATAGTTTTTATATATTTTGAATATGCATAACATATGTATATTTGAAATATACATATGTTATATATGTTTTGAGTTTTGTATTAAAAGAATATATTAAAAAAAAGAAATTTGTATATAAAATATAACACAAAAATAATTTATATATTAATTGCAGAAGTATGGCATTCATTTAGAATATAAAATTATATTCTATATTTCCGGTAACATGTCGTATTGACTTTTAACACTTTATATCATAGTTTCAAATTTAAACTGCACACTTTATTTAAATTGTAATTTGATAAACAAAACTAAGTAAATTAAGGAACAAAAATGTGTTAATATGAATTATCTAGATTTGATTCTAAAATGACGAAACGCTTAATAAAATTAATGTTTAATGCCTACTTTTTACCGCAATTTTCTCTTAATGTTCGTTAATAATATAATACCGCAGAGGCAACTGAAATATTTAAAGAGTAAATTGCTCAATTCAATATTTGTGCACATATTATGTATACAAACATTCGACTGAGCAATTTGCCATTTCGCTACCTCGGACACTTTTTACTACAGTGTTATAAAGTCAGGCAGTACAATGTTCGCTCAAATGGGATCGGGCTTTCTTACTTTTTTTTGTTAAAACGTTCGACGCCAGATATAAAAGGATACGCATTATCGTCTTTTTTTCCAAGTCGTTTACACCTGTTTTTCATTCTTTTAATACAGATAATACATTGTATGTATATTTCTTTGAACTGACATTTAATGAAATTGAAGAATTGCTGTACAATACAATTTATAATGGTATTTTCAGAAAATATAAATTAAGGTAAAAGTATTGCGTGGAAAAAATTGTTACATTAAACATATTAATTTAAAAATGTACGAATTACAAGATAAAAAATTTTATTTTTTTAAATGACATGGGAAAATTACAATTTTATATGAGAAAAACGTAGGAATTATAGCTTGAATGTATAATATCAAAGATGAAATATACTTTATAGTTCTTGTAAGATGTACAAATGTTGTACATAATTCGTGTCTCTTGTCTAGATAATTTGGATATCGAGTCACTTAATAATGTACACCAGCTTAAATCTTATCGCAATTTTATCAGTGTATATTTCTTGTGTGAAAGTCAATCCAATTGCTCTAAAATAAAAAGATTCGAGTTCATAGCAAATTTAACATATATATATGGGATCATTCATATTCCTCGGATGACAAAAACTTTGATACGTCATTTTTTCTCCGTTTTTTCATGACTCTTTAATCTTCAATCGATAAGAATATATAAAGATTATGATAAGAGTAGTATATGAAGGAATATTTTATTTGAACAGCACCAGAGATTATATATATATGTTTATCTCAGAATTGAGAGTTATCATTCAGTTTTGTTCCTCCAGCTATTCGACTGATAAATCATTCATAATAATTTATTATTAAAATTATAATATTAACTATTATGCAATGATGTTAATCATCATTTTTAATCATTCAATCCTCTTTTTTATTCCACTCTGTAAATACATTTTAATGCTGATTATTATATGATTATTATAGCTTTTTGAAAGAGAATGTAATATTCTCTAAATTTCGCTAATTGGTTTTAGGAATTTGATTTGATCATAATTTGGTATTTGCAATGTCTCTTCACGTACGATTTCTCAAGAAAAAAATTCTCTACTCAATTCTGAATCATCGTCATCCTGACTTTAGCATTAAAAGAAGATTTGATGAGAAATATATTAAGTTATAATAAAGTTAATCTTTATACCGTTATATTAACAAAATCAATCATTTCTTATCAACACTTGATAAAGATAACGTTATTTGTAATGTGGACAAAATATTCTCCCGAAAATTTAAATTCGAAATCTTGTACTGAGCAATTCGACAGATGCAGTTATTACATAGTTTTGAAACAATTTTATATTCAAAAAATTGCATATTAGTATTCATATATGACACATTAATCTATTTTGATAAAGGTTCAAATGAAAGTAGACGTAGAGTTAAAACAATACATAATCTATTAAAATCTAGACATCTACAATTTCAATATCAGATATCTACTTAACCAAGTTATTCAATACAATGTGCAAGGTTGTCTAAAAGCTACTGTACAGTGAAAACATTATTTTGCTCTTTCATTATGTGTTGATAATCGAAGTGGAATTGATGTTCATGTTACGCGAGAAAAAAACATAGTATGAATAAGATACTAATCGAAATAGAATGAAAATTAATCGACCGAATAATAAATAATTATACGATGTTCAGTTTGGATTTGTCATTAACATATTTCCAGAGTTATAGTTGATGAAATTTCTTTAACTACTTTCGTTTTCATTCATTCATTTGACAAACATCGAAATGTATTAGTCAGTTTTTTTAAGTAAAGATACTTTATTAGAAATATATCATCTTTTTTCTGCAGTATATGTTTTTAAGCTTCTTTTATATAATGTTCAAATGTTGAATATAAACAGTAATTTATAATGAATGACACACTTGTTAGTTTTAATTGATCGATTCAAGACAAGCGTGCCCACATTCTTTTTAATATAAATAAGTTGTAAGCAATTTATATTTATCCTTCGTTTTCTCAAAACAAGTGACACGTTTGCTTTAATCATCTCGGTTCTCAGGTTTTCAGTTGCTCGAATTATTATTATTATCACTTGGAAAGAACAAATATTTGAACCCATCAAGAAACTCAAATGAAAATATCGTAATACTTTCAACTATCACATTTTATCAATTCTGTCAAATACAATTGTCTTATCTTTTACAATATATAATAAATAATAATAATTTGTATAGGAAAAGTGAAATATCTTTTACCAGATTCTGATAAAAATTTCTTTTTTTTTTCAGATGACCTTATTTTTGGACTTGGGCGAATTTGTAGCTGAAAATTGTCTGCCGAACTGAAAATGAGGTAAGTCATTTTTCAAGCTTCAATTATTTTAACACATTAATGATCATTTTCTACATATTAATTATTATGGAAAAATAGTAACTAATCACTGAAGATGAATTTTCGTTGCTTCTGTTGTGGAATCGTTTATTGAATTAATTTGCAAAATTCGTTTTTTGATTTTCTTTGGTTTTTTGAAATTTGATATTTCGTTAATAATTTAAACATCTAAAAATTAATAATGGAAACATAATTATATTAATCCATCAGGATAAATTATCAGAATCTACAATAACAAAATATTATTATTAGAATGAGTTTTCATTCACTCGTTCAGTGTCGTTTCTTAATAATAATTGTTGATTTAATACAAAGCGATTTGCGAAATTGTTGTTCACGCAAAGGAGCATGTTTTGCTTGCATCAACATTTAACCATAGTATTAATATTCGAAAAATTAGCAACGTAAGACGAACTATTTAGCGTTAGTGAAGGTGAGTGGACTTCTTTTTCTTTCATTTGTTTAAAAATGTAAAACATTTTTCCTTAATTTGCACATCATAAATTCACAATCCCAATAGATAATTCTAAAACGCTAATAAAGTGACTAAATTATTTATTTCACACAAATGAAGTGCGACGTGTATTTTAATTTAGTAATGACAGTAAAATGGATTATTGTATAAGAGCAGATTATTCGCACTCGAGCATGAAAGTTTGAATCTTGCGGAATATTTCGAGTTAGCGGATTGTGAGTAAAAGGGAATCGACATTCGACGCTTGAGTCTGAGAAAGGAAGAGAGGATGATCTAGGCCACCGGAGAAGGAAAGTGAGCGCTACTGTCTAACGCAGATAACTTTGTGTTACGGTCATTATGCAATAATTATCATTATCATTATATTCGTAGACGCAGCGAGTTTTCATCACGAACGACGTAATTGTCGTCATCATTTTTTATTATTGCAAAACTAATTTATTTGTTAATAATATCATTTATCCTCCGACAATTTATACGTTTAATTTTTCATTCAATTCGTCAATTCTTTTTATAATTATTTTAATGTTATATTCAATTACATATTAATAAGTTAAAAATCAAATTCGATATTTTTGAACAACCAGATGATTCTTCCAAATATTTTTAACATCACAAAAAAGTCGATGAATAAAAACAAAATCCGGGTTTCGAGGCATCTTTATTTCCTCTTTCGCGAAGGTTGAAAGCATCAACAAAAAATTATACATCTAACTTTCACACATTTATAGTTAGTAAATATAAGTGAACAAAAGAAATCTTTCGTGCCATTGCAATGAGTTGATGCGATTTGACCATGGTGCAAAAAAGCAATGATACTGACGCGAAGGATGGTACTCATAGCTGCGCTATGTCGTCCTTGCGGCACATGGAATCCGGGAAGCAAATAAGACACTAGTCAGGATAATGACAGCTTCGATCTTATGGCTAACAATAAACAGTAACAAACGATAACGTATACTTCGATGGATACCTAAAAATAAATCAGCTGACGTTCCTCCGGGATTCATTATATTAACTGCCACAATGAAAAATAAATTTCTTATAACGGTTGTTGGCATTTTGACATAAAGACATTTGATTTGGTTGGCAAAGTTGCGCATACGTGGAATTTTAATTTCAATCAAACGAGAATATTAAACGTATGTATTTTTTTAATATTCGATTTCCTGGAATAATTTTAATTAATAATAATAATAATAATCAATTAATTATTTAATAGAAACTAAATGTTATTAATAATTTATTAATTATTCTATAATTGGAACAATTGTTGCTTTCATTTTAAATTTAACCACGCATTAATGAACTCGATATCTAATGATAACCCAAAGATTTGTTGGAAAAAAGTTTTTAGGGCAGAAAAAAAGTTCGAGTTGACATTGGCCCAATTTCGATTTAATTTTGGGAATAAAATTTTCGTGTAGTTGACATTAATAACTGTGAAAATAAAACTTTCCCATTTATATTTAACTTACCGACTCTTTAAATTAATTTCGGAGCTCTAAATCTTATGCAATATGAATCAGCTTAACTCGTCTGTATTTTTTTTTCATGTCAGCAGTTTAAGTTCAAGTATTGTTCATTTTTTTACATTCTATTGAATTAAAATGTGACGATTATTAATAATTTTTCTCCTCCAATAAAATAATCTGTTTATATTGTATTGCCATGAAATAAGTTGGAACAAAAATTTTGCAAAGTTGAATCAATAACTCTTTCTTTTTGCGAATTATTCGCTCTTCTTATGAAAAGTTTTTGCGATACTTGTCGAACAATATTACCTGGCTGTCTACGAAACCAAAATGATGAAAAGAATTCGCTATTCATCCATTAAGCTTATATTTATTAACCTGCTATTCTTGTGGTACTTATTAAACTTTACAGTTCATTGAACGATTGGGATTCGTGCATAGCTTCGCGCACAGGTGAAAACGAGTAGTCAGCTTTTTGAGTATACGCGGGTATATAGAATAGGAATTAATATAGCGCCTTCGGTGCGGTTCGTTGAACCATAAAATATCAAGTGGCATGTACAAGTTTCATCGACTCGGCAAATATTTTTTCCTATGTTTTGTGTGAACACGTGAGCTATCTATTTGCGATGAATGTGCAATCTTTTCTCGTTACCACTATATGTACACAGGCGAAAGATTTTTAAACACAAAATTTTATGGAACTTTAACAAAACACAAAAAATTAATTATTTTGTTTCATATTTTGTTGCCATTTTATGAGTCAATTATTTAAACAAATATTTTTTCTGTTGAATATATATTTAGAATGAACGCATTCGTTTGTTATTAGAAATTGGAAAAATATATATCGATGAGTCATCAATTGCAAATTAGAAAATAACTCAGAATATCTGATTCAGAAAAAAGATAAAATGACTTGGTTTGGAGATATGAAGACGTGAAAATATTCTTAGGTTAATTTTTTTAGTATTATAATTTTATGCATTTATAAGCTGTGTTGATTTTTGAAGTTAATTGACTTAAATATACAAAAGTTGTATCTTTTTATGCTCTGATTGAATCCGATGAACTTACTGGTTAGTATTTCGATTTGTTGAGTACAACTTTCAAATCACTTACATTTAATTGATTTGAAACATATATATATATTTGTTCTAAAACCTTTTGATCTTTGAAGTTTTGCTTATTTTTATGTTTCTGATGGAAACAATCCTTACTTAAAATAATTAATTTAAAATGTGTTCATATCTATATTTAAAGATTAAGAATAAATATAATAAAATATTAGTATTACATATTGCAAATGAGAGAATCCGTTATTGTTAAAACTAAACATACTATATTATATGTGGAAAATGCATACAAGCAAATATGACTTTTGAATTAGAATTCATTATTATTATTACCGCATGCACATACAGAAATTTCACATAAAAATTATCGCACAATCTTGTGTAAATTAGATCCCATGTTATAACAACAGTAACAACAATTGTATACAAATTATGGAATTTATATTTTCCTTTTTTTGTTGATGTTAAACAATTCTTGGGCAAATGCATAATTATATGTAATAATGAATAACGAAGAATAATATAATATATACAATGAAGTGTCGTGTTTGGATTGCAAAAATCATTGTATCAGCACAAATATTTCTCATTATAACTTAAGGCAAATACATATATAAGAATATTTAACAACATTACCAAAATTTTAAATATACATTTTCGTGAATTTAAATGCAAAACATAAAATAAATTGGACACAAAATGTATTCTCCAATATATAAATATCAGGTTTATAAGCAAAAGTGAAGGCATAATTGTAATTCGCTATAAAGTCAATTATACGGTGACTGTCGGGGTTTACGAAATGCCCGCCGCAGCTGCCACTCTGTTGCTACTGTGTGCTTTAACACTGCGCGAGGATGCGTTTAATAAGCCGTTACTAACATTTTAATTAAATCTGATTGATTAAACACACACGTTTATTCGCAATTAAAAATATACACACTTTTTATTTCAATTAAGCATACACTTATATACATACAAAAAGTGCAAAAGTTTGTGCAGAAATTGAGTGCAATTTCAGCGCAATTCGGTCGATTCATGCACTCGATGACGATGATGAAAGTCGAGAATGACGTAATTCGATTCAAAATCATCGACCAAATAAATAAACAATGATCGGCAATAAACGATGTTTCGAATGACAAACGAGAACTAACAAAAGTTACAAATAAACATTTGAAAGTAATACAAATGCATAATAGTATCGACCCTGAAATCATATATTTCATAAAAGATCTCGTGATGTGCGTCATACAATAATTGAACCATGACCCACGATGCTGATCCTACACTTTTACCGTTCGTTTCTCATGATTACACAGAATCGTCGATCCTTTACTTCTCATCGATGAACTGCGCGCCTATATCGGCAAACGTTTTTATACATATAGAAGTACTTAAATGAGTGTATGAGTGTATGTGTTCGGATGACCAAGTTAATTTATTACTATGAGAAGAGCCTGTAAGATCTGGGCAATCATATAGTCATTGTTAGGTCGTTCAACATAGCGCAATTTAATGATGTGTAGATATTTTGTTCTACATTTTTTCTTCGCAGGTTATTTACTACATGCGTTGGATTAAATGTCATAGATGATTGTATGAATGCGATTTGTGTGTATAGTTTAGCAAAAAAAAAAAAAAAACGACACTTTTTACATTGAATCACATATAAATATTTTATAATAATATTTTAATCGACTTATTGAATGCAATAATTATAGAACTTTTGTTCATTTTATCTAAGATTATAGATGTAACACTTTTATTAATAAGCCGGGTGGAAACTTAATAAAATAAGCTATAAATAGCGGTTGATACAATCTGGGCTCTTGGAAGTGGTTGGTTTGATGCGATGCAAAAATTTCGTTTTCTTATGACTTTTGTATAATTTTCCAGTGCACTTTAGATGATGGAAATATAATATTTAAAGATGTTTATCTTATTGTGAAAAATGCAAAAGATAAGATTCAATCCTTTATGGTTTGTATGGTTAAAAAAATGGCAAGTTAAAAGTGTGTTTCAAAGAATGTGCGACTGATTTCCAATTTATCATTAATGGATTTAATGGACGATTATTTTGCAAATCAATGGAATGAAATATGGTGAATAAAGAGAATTATTTGAATACTCAAAGATAAGCAGTTTATATTTAATCAATTAAAATATTTGCATTGCGTTGTGTAAGTGCTACAATTTGTTTACACACGTGCAATTTAATCAACAGATTAAAAATAATAGATTCAAGCAGAATTAAATTCTGCTTTCTTGAATAAGTTTATTTTTATTTTTTTTTTTTAGTTCGTTATAATATAATTACTCTCAATTAAATATATATGATGTAATGTTTATGAATTATTACAATATAAATCGAAACATTTATAAAATTCATATAATAAAAAATAAAAATTACAATTCATTGTCTTAAAATATGAAAAACATAAAATATAAAATTGACATAAACACATCTTAAATATAATCAAGAAATAATTAGTTCATCAAATTCGATAGAAAAAATGGTAAAATATTAACAAAATTTATTTTGGCTAATTATAGGAAATACAACCATTATTTTCATGCAATAATTTTAAACTTAAAATGCGTAGAGAAGCTAATCTTAGCTCACTAAAAATTTAATTTTAAACATAATTCATTTTCTCTTTAAAATCATTACATACGA
>JABFPJ010005639.1:0-11950 GCA_022817425.1 Gryon sp. ZL-2020
CTTATTCCCTTCGGTCGCTTCTCTGTGTATAAGCTGTAAGTTCCATTAAAAAGATACGAGAAATTGAGTTACGACACGGAAAAGCTCGTCAGACGCATAACCGATTTTGTCATGTTCCTTTGAGCAACCGCATCTGTTGCCTCCGTCGACGTTCAGGTAAGGATTTACGAAGTTGTTTATGCTTAAGCCGATTGCAACGAGACCCGCAGGTATATATAAATTTACCCTTCTAATCGTCCTTTCTCTTATTCGAAGAAAATCGCGTCTGTTTTTGAACTTACTTTGCGGGCTCGATGCGTTTCAGATTACTTAAATTCACTTTCACATCTCCGAATTCTGCTTTCAAAACAGTCACTTGTTTGTCGTGTGCATTTAGGAGGGTCAATGTTCGTGTTACGTTAGCTTGTAATACGTGTTATCTTACAAGGTATTTGGGATGCAAACCAATGGCTTCGGATAATCTTAAGTGAATCGACAAGCTAAAACCGGAAAAATGTCCTTCCACCGATCACTCGAACGATACGGCATTTCGCTAGATTTAATTTCTTTTTCCAGAAATCGATATTCCGACGCTCATTTCAAAATGTATTATTGACTTTGCAAGTCTATGGAGAATCATGTTTCATTTGATTTCCCGAATGTCGTATATAAGATATTCGAATAAATGTCTCTGTAGAACTTATTATATTGAAATAATTGAAAATCTTTTTGAATAACAACATTATTTGTCGAGGAAAGCAAAAAAGTATATCTGTGCTTTTAAAAATTTCCATCAAAAATGGAATTTTGCAGATTTATATTAAATTAAAAATTACATTTACAAAGACTAAAACATATATATCCTGGATACATATTCGGATATAATTTCAACCTTGTGGGAAATGTAAAGTATATACATATAAACTTAGATATATGTGATTATATACCCTCAGTGAGTTGAAATGTTTAAAATTAGTATATAATAAAATATAAACAAAGTATAGATACAAGATATATCTTATATTTTCATTTTTTTTGAATAAAAGTCTTATTATATCCGAAACACCTGTGTTCGATTTCCAGAACCGAACGATTTTTAAACAAAATAAAATAACCTAAATCAGTTATATGTTTAACTAATAACATCAATTCCAAGAAAAAATATATTTACATATAATTTTTTTGTTCAAATATTTGTTTTTGAAAATATTGGAAATATATATCCATAATGTGTATTTTAGATATAAATATAATTCAGACATATTTTCGATCATGTGGGATTGCTTCATCTGTGTTGATTATTAATAAAGTTAAAGTTGATAACATTATTATTAAAAGTAGAAATACAAATGCAACAATTTATGCAACAATTTCGTTTTAATGTGAAAAGAAATCTTCATATATCAAATGAAATTCAAAAAATAAATTTGTGCAGAATGCAAGATGCATTATAATTCAAGCAATAAAAACAATTTCATGTGATTTCATTTATACACATTGATCCTTCATTTTTCCAAAACAATCGTTTCAATCAGGAGAATATATCTCTGGAGTTTTGTCAATTTCGAAATTATAATCCAATCGTATCCAACTATGGGGTATGTTATTTCAAGACCGGAGGGGGTGTTGAAGTTTCGATAATATGATTATATCTTCGCCGCTGGGCCAACTACTCACATCTTCTTGATTTGTCTGCTCGGAACGAAACACTGCGATAGCACAAATGTTACATAAATTTTAACATCAAATTCAAATAACATCATTTGTATATCAATGTCTATCAGCGAAAAGCACTTAAGCGAAATAAAAAGCGCCGGACTATCTGGAAAATTGTCGTAAAATTTTTATGCTTCAAATTACCGACATTTTGATTTTTACTGCTTCTCGCCATTTTTGCTTCATCTACGCAACTTTAAGTCGATACAACTGTATCCACGTGTCCATGATTTTATAGTTAAATGATGTTAATTAAAATTTTAATTGACTTTAAATTTCAAGTTGTTTAATTTACATCGATCGTTATTGATGGTTTATTTTCACAATGATAACTAACGAGATTTACCCACTTTTAATTAAAGTGACATAATAGGAGTAAACAATTTATTCATGTGATTTTATGTCTTATGTTGACATTTAAGATTTTTTACAAGAATATGTTATTATATCGTGCAGTACCAATAACCGTCGAATAATATGCATCGGAAGATGATATCACAGAAAGTATCGAAGATTTGCAATGCACGCGATATGTTTTGTTTGTGAGAAAATTGTTATCATATATGATAAGAATTTTATCGATGCATTTTTCTACGGTATAGTATAACGGCACATTCATTGTAATAATAATATTACATTGCAATATTTACACTGACTGATATAATTCAACTTTTGTATATATATATACATATATATACCTACGTTAAATGCAATTGTCACATTGATATGTATATTTTTATGGTCAAACTGATCGTAAATATGATCACCTTAATACCCACTTGGGTTTATATTTACGACCAGTTTAAAAGCATTAGAAATGTGTTCACACGTGAGTACTCTGTGTCTTCGTATGCACTAGCCATAAACTCTTCTCTCGACAGTACGGTCCTTCCAATCTTATTAAACGTCCCTGAATAATCGACCACATTACTCTTCATTAATTAGATCCATACAACAAGCTCCAAATCCTTGTTTTATAAAACATGCACACTGTTCCTTGTATATCAGTTACTAAATTTAAGCTTGACGGTTAAATATTAAACTAACAATAAAACAGAAAATAAAAACAGCTATTTTATAATGATAAAACTGATTCACTTTAGACACAGTGAAAAAGAGTAAAAATAAACAAAAGTTTATATTTGATTTCATTATGCTTTGAAATCAGTAAACTTTGTCAAATTGAAGGTACATTAAAAAAAAATAAAGCATGCGCGACATTTTGTTCACAAGTAGAAAATATATTCGTTTAATATTTGTCATATGATTTTATTGTCGTTATAGTTTCTATATATATTTCATTATTTAAACGAGATGATTTATCGATGATATAAAAATACTTGTAATTTTTATATATTTTGTAAATAAACTTTGATACATATTTGTGTACTTTTGCGTACTTTTATCCCTATGTTTGCTATTATTTTTATTCTAAAATTTGCAACATATGTTTTTCTTATGCGAAATAATTGTTAAAGAATGTGTAATTTTATTTCATTACATAAAATGTCAAATGCGAAATGTCAACGAAGAGAGATACGTGAGTTGTTATTTCTCGCATTTTACAACGAGATACAGATGTAACGTATTATTTTAATGAGAAGCTTCGCGTAGAGTCACGTTTTCCTTTACTAATTGTGTTTTTCGTAAATGTGATCGTTGATTAGGCGAAACACACGCGTACCAGTACGAAAACAGTTCTCGTCAGCTTGCACGATGCTATCTCGAAAAACGCTATCTCTGCCGTGTTAATTAGGTGGAACGAAACAGCGTCGACGGAAAATGTACCCTCAACTCATTCTTCTGTCTCTGTTTCGCTTTGCCTTGTGACTGATTGAAATCACGTTGGAAAAATTGACAAACGTTACGTCATCGAGTTTTGTTTAAAATTATTACTTGCAATACTTTTATTGCAATTTTGTCCGTTAAAACTGAAATACAATTTTTCTTTCGTGAAAAATAATGTTGTCATGTTTGTTGAATTCTTTTTTTTTGGATTTGTTTTTGCATATCCAACTGCAATACATTTTGTCGACTCTTTTTCCAATCCCTTTTGTTTTCGATGATTTTCTTTCGACAAACAAGCTAAACAATGTCAGCTTTGAAACAAAAAATGTTTTCTTTGTAATTGAAAAAAAAGTTTGATGATTTTGTATATAGTTTAGACTAACTTTGTTTACTTAACAACAATCCTTTTTTCATAATTAGTTTAGGGTATAGAATGGGTTTAGTTGTGGATTTTACGATGACTGAAATATCCATGATGCAAAAATAAAGGAGTGCAAAACGGATGGATTTATTACTTTCTTAAGAAAAAATTACCACTATAAACCAAGAAATTATGGGTCATATATAGATAAACGGTATGAGTCATTGAAATGAAGGCAAATCTATATAGGCCCATTCAATTTTTTCGTGAGTTATAATAAAAATAGAAGATAGATTGAGAATCTGCGATTCCCATTCCAAGTTACGCCCCGGAAATAAAGTACCCTTTTAGTATAGCTCTTGCATTAAGGAAAACTTTGGTTCAGCATAAAACATGCATTCGAATGGGAAGAAAAAGAGAAACAGCGCGTAGTTCTTTCAAACGCTTTGCTTCTTGAAAAAAGAGAAATAGCTGCGCAAGTTTTTTCAATTAATATTACGTGGCTGAGAAACATTATTCGTTTATTTATTTCATCCTTCTTATCAAAGAGCCAATTTAGCGATATACAAAATAAAACAAATTAATTGTTTCATTTCTTCTGCGCGACTGGTTTGGTTCGGTTTGTAATTATATGCGCACAACTGTGAATATTTTATTGCGAATTGTCCTTTGAACTTCTTTCATGTTTGAAGAAATTAATTCAATTTGTTTGTTAGTGCATAATTTTTTATGCTAAAGACTTGTGACGATTATAGCTGTATATGTTCCAAATCAATCCGATGAAAATTGATAAAAAAAGTAAAAGGAATATGTTATTGAATAAGTTGAATTTACTTTAAAAAAACGATTTTGTTTGACATTTTTATTTGATTTTTAATTAATTGGATTCTTAAAATAGAATTGCTGAAATTAGATATTACTAATTTTTGGCAAAAGGAGTAATTCTTTCAATAGCTTAAAAGAAATTTTATTTATATTTATTTCATATTTTGAAAATTCGTTTGATTTTATATTCAGTGGGATACAATATTTCCTCAAAAGCACATTAATTTTTATAATATAGTTTATGAGAAAACAATATTGAAGTTCATTATGTTTTTCAAAATTTAAGTTATAGTCTTGTGGAAAAATTAAGCAAATTCAATTATTCATTTACTTAAAAACTATACTGTAAAATTATTTAAAATTTTGTATAATTATTTTTTACACGTTTCTCTATATGTGTGTAAAATTTGAATGCATTGACATTTCTTTTGAATTGTCCATACTTTTTAAATATTATTAAATTAAATTAAAAATAAAATTTTTCTCGGTATACGTGAAAACAATTATTTCGGATATATATACAATATTTTGTTGCATAATAAAAAGGTAAAAAATGCGTAAAAGAATACGTAATTTACTGAAACAATATAGTGTAAATTTTCAAATAGAAATTTCTGTCAATTATACAAATTTGAATATACAATTGTTGTTTCAAGTTTTACATTTGAAATTGTAATATGTTATTGTTCGAAATAATTATTCTTGAATATGAATTAACATACATGAATATAAAATACAAATAAAAAAATAATTAAAAGATTATCGGAATATTGATTTTTAATTGAAAATGATTGACAAGTGGAAATAGAATGAAGGTTCATTTAAAATAATAAATATTTTTTTGACACATTAAAAATAAATTTAAAAAAACGTTCAATCTTTCGTGATTCCTGAATCAATGAAATTCAATGATATTAAATGCAATTCAATTATTTTTTGTCAAATTAACTTTTATTCAATCATTTTTCGAAACCATCAAATGCAATAAAAACTGATACCGGATCTGTTAATAAACCAACAAATTTGTTTTTCAAATGATCCGATCTATGAATTCGTAAAATGTCATCATCAATAAAGCTACACATTGTGTGTTTGGTAGCATTATTATTTTATATTTTCAATTTTTTCATTTATTATAATTTTATTACTTTATTATTACGTTTTCCATTTATTACTATTTTATTACAGTTAAAAATATGCGTAGACATTTTTTACTCATTACTAAAAAAAAATACCAGATAAGCAAAGAAAGCTTCTGTAAATATATTTGAACCATCGACCTTAACGATATAAATTTCATAAATTTACATGAGAATTCATTTACAAAATCAATGAAAATTCTTTTAACACATTTTTCTTTATACTTGGATATATTGAAGTGGTTAATATATATTATCAAAACTTTGCCTTACCTAATAAATTACAAGAAACAAAAACCAGGTTCCTGCTAAATAATTGAAAAAGGTGTTGGTAAACTGCATATGACTTGAGAGATACGTAGAACACGAAAGGATGTACAAACTTTTAAACCAATCCCCGAAATCGGCTATTACAAATTCATGCTCGTGGGTACACATTCTTTTGGACGTCTCGTTTTGCAACTTTTTTAACGAGTATTGCCGACCGGGTGCGCACTTGTTTATTTAGGATTCAGTTGCAACCCGGCACGTTTGACCTTATGACCATAATTTCGATTGTGTTTCCTATTTTTAAACGATCGAGTTTTTCATAGCCACTCAATAAGCATAAACGACTTTCAATGTCGGCTAATATTTCAGCAAAATTGCTACAGTAATAAATAGTATAATCACTTAATATTCTAAATTAAAATCTAAAAACTTAGTTTGAATTAAACTGATTTATAAAACAGTTGTATAAATCAGTTTAATTCAAAAATTTTCTTCTAATACTTTAGAAAAACATTTTTCTAAATGTCTAAATTCTTATTCATAATATATGAAATATGAAACTAAAAATGTAATTTATTTTTTACAGGTATGAAATATAAATCACAGAATGATTTCTAGATTTATTTTTCGACAAAGTTTAGCAGTAATTATTTGATACGTGTCATGGTGAGTTGACTTTGATCAGTATATTGAGCAGTTTGAAATGGACAAATTGTCTTGACCAATTTATTAACTTGAACAAATATCAATTAATAATGTATCTACTACATGGAGTATATCAAGTTACATGATTTTGCACGAAAACAGAGACAATGAAAGTGATGAACATAGTAATATCGTGATATATGAAACCTTATTGACAAAGTGATCCTGAAGTATAATCAGAATTCAATTTAAACTCGTCAAAAAATTGATATTTGGTCATTCTGCTTTAATGATTGAATTTGACAAAATTGGCAAACTTATATTTACCAGTAGTGTCACTACAATCTTTTACAATTGTTTATATATGTCAATTATTACATTATCAGTATATTAACAAGAGAGTCTAAGATGATTCATAATAAATATTAAAATATTATTTAAATGTTCCGACAGTGAAAAAACATTTCCATCCGCTTAAAAATGTTTCCATTCGTTTCATCTAAAGCACTATCGTTCATACAAGAAATTCGCAAACGCAACTCATAAGTTCTAAACGCAAACATTTATTCAGACTCGTGTTCATATTTTGATCGCATGCCCATATATGTTTCATATATAATTCAAATGCGAATCATGTATGATTCGTTTTCTTTCTTTCTTTTTTTTACTATTGTTTTTTGTATATACGAATGGCAACAAATAATGCCCGTATACTGCAGACTAACATATTACTCGCACCCTACGCTATAAATTTTCTCTCTTGCACAAATATCTAGCAATCCTTTCCGACAGTGCTACTGTTTCAAGCATAATTAAAACGGAAAAACCGGTTGTCCGTACTTTTATTCAATTCAACGAAAATTAACTAAAATTCATTGCGCCGTTTGCGAAAGTTGCCCAAATTGTTGCCAATGCAATTATTTATTCGACAACAAAATAAAGTTTGGAACAAAAATTACTGCACTCAGAAAAGAATGTTTGTGCGCATGGCTGAAAGCTTATATAAATATATTTGAAATTGTATTTTTTGTGTTCATTTAACTCAGTTAACTTATTATCGTGTGTTTTACGATGTTTTGCAAATTATTTCTCGCAACCTAAAATTTATATGTGAAAGTGTGATTTAGGTTCATACAGTATATTCTAGGAAAACTTGTATATTCAATTTGTTGCATTGACTGCACAAAATGTTAGAAAATGCGTACGTTTTCTTTATCAGTGGAAATCTAATTTTACATACATAATTGAAATTGAAAATCAATTTTAATATAAAATTGCTTTATATTAAAATTGAATTGGAATTAAGTGAATTTTATTCAAAAATAAAGGTAACATTATTTGTTAATGGAACAATGTCCTAAAAAGTGATATTGAATTTATTTAATACTTTATTATAAACAAAATGAAAATTGAATTATATATACAAATAAAAAAACATTTTCGCTCCGAGAAAATGGAATTGTGGATTTAACTTTGAAATGACAAATTTATTTTAATTTTTCTTCAATTATTACGAAATGAATATTTTATTTGTCTAAACAAGTTAAGGCTTTCAGTTGTTACATTATCGTATTTACTCTTTGCTTTTAAGTTAGCAAAACGAAGACACTCGACACATCGAGAAACGTATCATTGTCGCAATTGTGCTAAAACCATTTCGCTAATAGCAACAATAAATCAAATTTCATTCGCGAAATTGCTTGCATTTTATTGATTGCAGCTAATCGTTTCAATTGTTCCGCACAAATAATTAAACTTTCAAGAAAAGCACATTCATTTCTTCTTTTATATAAATAACCTTTTTTATAACATTCACACTTTATCGCAAAATTCAAAAATCACATCATTTCTTTTACATTTCTAGTTTGTAATTCCAAACAAATCCATCGAGTAGCCATTAATTATGCTACTTTACGTTCAACTATGCCATACAAGTTTCGACAACTACACGTAATCTATCGTTTGCGCGCAACAAGCAAAACAACAACAAAAAAAGAGAAAAACTATTTGAAGCCGTGCAATTACGAAGTGCACGTTTGTGCAGGCAGCTGACGATGAGCTCGTTTTAGTTTCACGCGATGTGATCATTTAACGCTAATTGAACGACAATTTGCAAGACGAAAGTTTCTGATTATAACGCATATATGACTGACGCAAAAATTTTCAACGAAAATTGTCCTCTTGGTAATACCACGAGCGTTTGCAAGGGAATTAGGCAAATTGAGTTTGCAGGAATTTCGGGGATCTATGAATGTCTGTTGTGTGATATGAAGATTTAGTTGAACGTACGTTGCAATCTATGCATTCTCCGTGTTTATTCAATTCAGTTTTATTGAAAAATTGACATAAATAATTTTAAGTGTATTTGGAATTGAAAAAGAAACATATTTTCTATATACAACGAAGTCAAATTAATAATATAATAATATAAAAGAATTGCACAATTATATAATAAAGTACTTTTGTTAAGTACTTTTGTTAGGCATAGAATAAGACATTATAAAATGTATTATAGAAGTATTTTTTGTGATAAAGTAATTTTATTCAATGTAAATTCAATGAGGTCCAGGTTCATATGTTTCTTAGACATTAGACTGGAGAATTTTATAGTATTAAGAGTAACAAGTATTGGAAGTAAGAAAGACAAATAATGTGTACGATTGTATCAATAATTATAATTTTTTGTTAAATGTTATACATTTTCGTTATTTTAGTTAACTTTAACTTTTCTAAATTCACAAATTCACAAATTCACGTCCTTTAATGTTTTCATTGTTTCCATTTTATTTGATATTTGTTCTCTACGCAAATATCTGAATTCTCTATATAAATACATATATGTAAACTACGAAATAAATGCATAAAATACACTTGAAATATATAAATTGATAGTTTCATACGATTTACAATGAATTATAATCTCAATTTTATTTGTATTTATTTATAATACGAACTTCCGTATAAGGCTGAATAAATAATACTGTTTTTACGGACAGCATTATCGTAAATCAACATTCTGCATCTTTTAGCATGTAAATACCTTAGAAGACCTTAAATGTAGAGATAGTCTTTTCTTCAGAAATACTGAAAAAGATTAATTTGGAATTGCAAAATACCGATATGGAACATTTTGTAAGTGAAAATGCAAAATGAGATAACAAAATAAGATCTCCAATAACATATCAGACATATTTTTTGGAATATCAATGGTGAAAAATCCAGCATTATTTGAAAAAAGCGTATTTAAAAAAATGCAAAAATTCTTGAAATGATTCAGATGTATTTCTCTAAAATTGTTTTATTTTTAAAACATTTTTAGGTCGATTATTTGAGTATGTCTGGAATATTTCATCCACATTACAAAAAAATTATTCTGGCTAAATTCCTGAAATATTTTAACTTATTAGGTCTCTTATGTGTATATTTGAATATTTCAGTCAAACAATTCGGTTATATTAAATTTTATCGATTAATTAATTTGTACTGTTGGTTTCTAATTTATTGAGAAATTTATTACACATTATTTAGTGGGTCTAATGAGTAGAAAAACAATTATTCTAAGAATGGAATCCGTTATTCTAAAGAAGGATATCGTAAACCTAAAACCACATTCTATATTAATGAAAATCAATATTTCAAAATAAAAGACTTCAGAAATATTTGTTTAAATGTTATTAATTTATATACTGTGGCAAATAACTTTTTAAATTTTAGTATTCATTCATTAAGTTAAACCAAAAACTTGGGAAATTAATTTGATCCTTCGAAAAACTTAAACCTACATTAATTTTGACTTGTTGTGAAATTGTAACTTTAGTGTCTGTGCAATCGTTTCTTTTTTTTAAATTGTATTATTATTTTGCCTCTTTTTGGTCGAATGTGAAAATCCAATTTCCTAGCCAAAATCAAGTACTATGAATAGCGGTAACGAGATTAGAATCAACTTCTTTTCGGAAAAACATGTTATCATGTATTACGAATAAAATCCACAAGCTACAAGACTGTATTCATCAGAAAACTAGCCTCTGCTGAATATCAATTAACATAATTTGAAAGAAAGCAATTTTGCATTTTCTGCCAAGCAAATCATGTAAATATTCCTACCTTCGGGAAGTAATTTATAGTAAAACTTGATCGCCGTGTTTGTAATTTTTGCGAGGAAGGCAGAATTATATATATAATGTGAATAATGTTTCATTAAAATGCGGATTATTTTGCGTTTGTTATTTTTTTATTAAAATTACAAAATTAATTTAGAAACAACAATAATTTGTTATTAAAACTAACATTAATGTTGAATAAATGAAAATCATAATACATTGAAAAAAAAACAGAAACTCAATTCTTTAACCTTTATAAGTTAGTTAAATTGTTCAATATTTGAGCTTTGATTTGTATCGTATATTTGATGTTTGTATGACAATGTTGAATTGAAGAATAAAAATCGCATGTATTCTATGAACTTGTCTTTCTGGTATATGCGATGTGTTAACATGTAAAACATTTTGTCGTAAAATGTACAGGGTCACGGAAATTAAAATGCAGTGGCCGTATGCCAAAAAGTCATGATTCGAAATGAACGCGATTTTTCGAAATGTCAAACGTACTCGTGGATGGTCGCATAAAATTAGTGCCTCAGTTTATCGAGTTGGACTTTATGAACAAGGTCATAATATTTTATCGGCAGAAATTTAAGACTTCTTTTCGATTATTTTTAAAAAAATATGCACATTTTTACACATTGTGATAAGTGTTTAAAATAATTTTTCATTGAACTGTTATTATTACCGAATTAAATAATGAATAACAATTCCAAGAACGGATATATATTTCAAGGAAAAAGTAAATGATGACCGAGAATGGAAGTATTTATTGAATTTCTAAATAAATATCTGTATTTATACTGTAAATATACAGATATTCCACTGTAAATTTTACAGTGATTCGATCAATTGCCAACAAAATTGATAACATATATTTTCCACAAACAGAAACGGTTTTTCACTTTAAACTTAATGCGAATACGAATTTATTAGAATAACAACTTAAAAGCGATCATGTGAAACAAATATTACTTTGCACAGGTCAAATTTAATTTTTTACTACTCTCTAAATTCAAATAAGTGAATATTCACTTACAATAAGTCCAAAGTCGTCCACTTACGCCAAAAAGTGAAAATTTTCACTTATTTTAAGTGAAAAATACAATTAAATTTTCACTTTTTGG